>JABEYC010000291.1:0-16663 GCA_013266195.1 Fusarium zealandicum
GCCTGCTCGTGCGACGTTGAAGCCCCGCCCCTGCAAGTTCATATTATGCATATTCCCGGACCCTCAACTCCTTGCTCCTCTCTTCCCCCATCCTCTCCGACGACGATCCCAGATCTTGCATGTTACGCCCCAGCTGCCTCGGCCCAGAAACAGGAAACCCACCGTCCAGCAAATTACCAGGAGCATCCGCTTTGACTCTGATGGCAAACATGATATCGCTCAGCCTTACTTGGCGATGACGGCTGTCTCATCCATATTGCCAGCGAGTGCTGACTACCGCAACAACCCCCGTTTCCAAGTACCACCGTGAAGCGATTCGGCCGCCACAGCAAACACTCTCTCGGCCCCCTTGAAGCATCTCAAGGTATCAGAGCAACAGAGAGTCGACCCTGAATGCGTCTGGGTAAGTCGTCGGAGCGTATGTTTCCTGGATTAATTCTCCGGCCTTGAAAGACGGCCATCGCCAGATGGACGGGCGACCAGGGGCCCAATCCCTCCAATGATCACTCTGTCAGTCCGGCGACAACCCGAAGACACACAGGGGGCCCATGCTATACAGCTTCTAATATATCCTCCTCTGGCAAGTAAATAGCCGCCCTGGATCTTGGACCCCCATATGACACGGCGTACCCATGTCCTATAACCCACTTCCTCCAGAGCCATGTCTCGCGTATACTTGATGCTCCATCATGGTGCCGAGGGGGCAAACATGTCTATCACGTCTCATGTTCAGGCCACCTCAATCGACTTCCGATCGATGCCAGGGATTACCGTCTTCTCCGCTAGGAGACGCCCTAGTTAGTGCTGGGTTTCCACGAGGGCCAGAGACGTCCATAAAGACGAGGCTCTCGCCGTCTACTTGGGTTTCTCTCTCGTCTCATTCTTTCTCCTCACACCTCTTCAGCTCTCATTCTTTCTCCTTCGTTTTGTTTCCCATATCGGATTTGCTTCTAGTCGTTCTCTTACACAAAGGTGCTTGGCTCGCCTTCTAACAAAAAGACTTCAACCCTTCGGCTCTTTGATAGAGTCTTTCACTCATTGACCAAACAACAAAACAAAAAACAGCCAATCTTCGAGAACTTTCGCCATGTACATGCGCAACGCAATCATTGCGGCCGTTGGCCTGCAGTGCCTCGTCGAGGGTGTCCTTGCTACTGGCGCTGAGAAGCGTGGCGACAAGGTCACCTTGACCAAGTATGTCACCAAGCGCAAGTCCCGAGCTAGTAGCACCGAGGAGGCCACCGCCGACGTGACCACTGTGGTCCCTACTTCCTATGTCACTGATGGTACTACTATCTACGTTGACGAGACCATCACCATTCCCTGCTCCAAGTGTACCGCTTCCGAGACTGAGGGTTCTGACGCCGAGACCACCGAGACTGAAGCTGGCAGCGTCACCGAGCAGACCGCCGACGTGACCACTGTGGTCCCTACTTCCTACATCACTGATGGTACTACTATCTACGTTGACGAGACCATCACTATCCCTTGCTCCAAGTGCACCGCTTCTGAGGCTGAGTCTACCGCTACCGATGAGGAGGGCGAGTCCACCACCGCCGACTCTGACAGCTCCGCTCTCGTCCCCACCGCTGAGAGTTCTGCCTCTGAGACTGACTCTTTTGACTCTACCGCCCTCGGCGAGTCTACCACCAGCGATGCCGAGGAGACTGGCACCGCCACCGCCGGCACTGCGACTGATGATGAGACCAGCATTGAGGTCGAGTCTACCCAGGCCACTGGCTTCTCCAGCAGCATCCTCTCCACTACTCAGTCTGGTTTCTTCCCCAACACCACTGTTGCCACCGGCCTGGAGACCACCGCTCTTGCTTCGACCGACTCGGACGAGGAGCCCACTGAGGTCTCGTCTGGCGAGGTTCAGACCACTGCTGTCGTCACCAAGATCAACAAGCCCGTCATCATTGTGATCCGAGAGGTCACCGTCTTCCACTTCACGGTGGTCATTGGTGCTGCCTGCCCCCCTGTCAAGGCCGGTAACGGAGGCCAGTACATCGTCGGCGAGGGTAGTGATGAGAAGAGCTTCACTGGCATCGGCGAGGCCTGCTCCGACGCTTGCAACAAGCAGTTCAAGGCTTGCTCCGCCAACGCTGGCAAGAACTTCCGCGTCTCTGACTGCCAGAAGCAGCTCACCAACTGTCTCACTGAAGCTTCGGCCAAGGCTGAAGAGCCCACCCCCGCTAAGGAGTCTACTGAGACCGCCTCCATCGTCCTTCCCCCCGATGCCAACGTCACCGGCGAGTCCAAGCCCTTCATTGGCAACGGCAACACTGTCATCTCTACCCGCACTCTCACCGTCTCTGAGTCCTGCGTCATCTCCGATGGTACTCCCGTCATTGAGGGCCCTACCTCTACTGGCGAGTCCACTGCCGAAACCACCGCTGATGCCGAGACTACCGCTGATGCCGAGTCCACTGCCGAAACCGCTCTGGGTGGTGAGACTACCAGCGAGGCTACCGAGACCACTGAGGATGTTACCACCGTTGTCACCGCTACCAGCGGCATTGTCACCATTGTCACCATGACCAAGAGCAACGGCGAGGTCAGCACCACCGTCATCACCCTTGACACTGCTATTCCCAGTGGCACTGGCTCCGTCACCATCCCCAACGGAGGCGGCGAAACTTACGAGGTTCCTCCCAGCCCTGAGACCACTGAGACCTCCGCCCTCGGCCAGGACACCACGCAGGCCCTCCCTAACCCCGAGACCACTGACTCATCCGCCATTGGCCAGGAGACTTCCTCCGAGGCCGTCACTGGTTCTCAGACCGGAAACCTCGAGAGCAGCGGCATCGTGACCACCATCGTCATGACCAAGAGCAATGGCGAGGCTAGCACCACCGCCATCACTCTTGATACTGCTATCCCCAGTGGCACCGGCCCTGTCAGCATCCCCAACGGAGGCGGCGAAACTTACGAGGTTCCTCCTAGCCCTGAGACCACCGAGTCCTCCGCCCTCGGTCAGGACACTACCCAGGTGCCTACCGGCACTGACGGTATTGTCACCAAGACCGTCACTAACAAGGTCACCGAGACTGAGACTGTTACCGAGCGCTGCGACGGCCCCAACACTGCTGCCACTGTCACCTCGCTCATCACCTCGTGCCCTGCGTCCACCACCCTGGCCACCCAGGCCACTCCCAGCCGTACCCCTGAGACGGTGTACGTGACCCAGACCATCGAGTTTGCCCGTCAGCAGTCCGCCGCTGCCGAGCCCCGCGAGCGTCTCCGCCGCATGCTTGGATTCGCCTGGTAAATCAGCCACGCCGTTGATACACGCGCAAACATGGAAAAATAGGGGGAGTTTTTGGAGGAGTGGCCGCTGCCGCGTACCTCGGTCTGTGACCAGGACGGCTGGGACGGCCCGCAGGGAAATTGGGAAAGGGAATTGAGATTCTGGAGTCGTGTTCCTTTTGTTCTTTCATGTGAATATGAAATTATCCACGGGCGTGTGGCATAGCCATGTGCCGCCTTTTTGAATCGAGACGATATTACACTCGATGGTGTTTATGAAGTGAAGAACTGTGACTGGTGTGCCTTGACGTGTTTGACCTGAAAGCATTAACTATATCTTGTCTGTGATGTTGAATGGGAGGCAAGTATCTTTTGGTAAGGGTATAACTTGTATGTGGAGACGAGCCTGAAAGTCAACTCTTCTGCACATCTATAGATCGCCAAGATATCCAAACGACAGCACTATATGGAAGCTGGCGTGACAGAGTTGGCATGTCAACTTGGGCTTCCGAGAAGCCCTAGTAAAAAAGGGATAGAACGTTTGACACAAAGCAAGCAGCTTGACCAACACACACCTTCAGAGCCGCATCATAATTAGCTATGAGTTCCAGTGTACTCGTAAAGATAGCCTTAACGTCTCAAGGCCCTTTGCGTCATATCTTAATTGAACTTGGTATGAAGCTATTGAAGCTGTTGAAATCTCATAAAATCAGATGGCCTTAACGTAAGGACTATTCTAATACATATATATGCTTTATAGAGCAGTTAGCGTGATAAATGTCACCTCCCTAACGTGCCTCAACACTATGAGCTTTATCAAGTAAGCACCTTTTAGTTCCGAGTTGGCTTCGAAAAATGCTGATTCTCTGACTAGTTAGACTCCTACAACCACATAAGAGCCCAGGCCAAGAAACGTATTCAAGTTGATCGAATATCCTCCCCTGCGAAAAGGAAAGCATCTCACGTTGCATGATCACGAAGCATTGAGATCTGGGGCACGGAGACGGGAGCAACAAGTCTTATCCAAGCTATATATTCTAGCCCTGAACGGCTTGTTCAGGACTAGGATCATCTCCCAAACACAAGCAATCGAGTACAAAACGAGTCTCCTCCGTTTTGATAAAAAATAAACACATTTAAACGCCCACAGAGCCCGCAGACACGATAGCGTAGATAGCATTTTCGCCGCGAGCTCTGGTTCAACACGACTAATCCGCAAGCGATGGCGCAACGGCTCTGTCGCTGCCGAGGAAAACGTATCTCGTAGGACAGCGTGTACAAACGCTGATGGGGTATCATAAAGAGCAAAAACAATGCTGAAAAACAATGCCGAAGCAGGAAATGGAAAAAGCAAAAAGACCGGAGCAGAGATCTCGTGCTCGGGAAAAGGCTGATCAGGCGAGAGACGGGCAATAGCGCTGAAGCATTGTTACCGTGTCATTCGCAAGTTCAGGGGCTCTTCAACGAGTACTGTCGCTGGTGAGGCCGTCACCTCGGTTGGCTGCCATCTCAGATCGAAAGATGAGATGTGGTGACGCCTTGAAAGCCCAGCAGCGTGGGTCTCTGCCAGGTAAAACTAATGAAGTGAATGTTTGGTAGAGCATACTCGGTAAGAGAAATGCCCGGGTAAAAGGAATGCCAGAGTGTAGGTTGAGCTACCGATAGACAAAGCCTGTGGTTTGGAGTCGTCGGTTAGGGCGATTGTTGAAGATCGAGTCTAGGCGGGCGACCCTCAGGAAGTCTCAACAAGATCTAAGTGCGGCCGGCCTTCTTCCAAGGAAGGGAGCCGAATCCACGCTCACGAGCCTCTCGTCGGGCCGCGCCGTCCTCGAACTCGCTGGCTGATTCGTCCTGAAGCTTGCTGCTGGGTGGGTTGCCGAAAACCTTGAGAAGAGCCTTCATGGCAAAGGAGCTAACGATGCTTATGCACAGGATGCCGATCATGGTGTAGTTGCTCTTGCGGTACTGGTGGGGTCCTGGAGCAGCGTCTTCGGGCCAGCCAGTGTAGAGAGCATAGGTTGTGAAAACACTACCAAGGTTGCCCAAGCCAGAGACAAGGGCAGTAGCGGCGGCAACGCCAACCTCACCATGACGCTTCTGGAAGATCTCGGAGCTCCAAGCCATGCAGATGGGAACAGTAGGACCGAGGCCGAAGCCGACCATGAGAAGGCCGCCGTAACGCGCCCATCCGGACGCAAGAGTGGTGGTGAGAAGACCAGCGATTTGGATACAAACGGCAGCCGAGAAGAAGAAAGGACGAGATCGGTGGAATCGGTCCGAGATAGGGGTGACGATGAGAATTGCGATGAGATCCATGATCCAGATAGGAGCAAACAACAAGCTCACTTCGACACCGCTGGCATCAGGTCGAATGGATGCGATGATAACGGATCCATACAGTTGAGTTCCGATGCCGACTCCAACGACACCAAAATACATCATAGTCAGGGGCCAAAGCCGCCAATCGATGAGAACAAGGCAAAGATCCTTGAAGGTCCAGGGGCGAGAGTGGTAGACGCGGCGAAGGTCGTGGTAGTGGATGATAGCGTCCTGGCCCTTAAGTACCTCAGGAGTAGCGGGAAGGAACTTGAAGAGACCACCCCGAGGTCTGCTCTGACCAGGCGCAAGAGGGCGATCGGGGAGCCACCACAGCAGGAGAACGCTCAGGACAACAGCAACAAGGCCATATATGAGAAACATCCAGCGGAAGCCAACGAGTCCTCCTTCGCCATCCATGAGCTGGAATCCGGCAGAGACAAGACCAACAACAGCGGCAGAGACCTGGGCGGCGGTGAAGTACATGCCGATTCGCTTAGCCGTTCGCGAGGGAGGGTAGAATAGAGTCAGGTAGAAAGCCATGCCAGGCCACATGCCAGCAATAACCACCCCAAGCAAAAACCTCAGCAGTTTGACGCTCCAGGCATCGTTGACAGCAGCAAAACAGGTTCCTACAACGCCAGTGGCAAAGACAATGCGAGCCATCCAAAGACGGGGGCTGAGCTTGCTCATGACCAGGTTGGAAGGGCAGTCAAAGATGACATAGGCGACGTAGAACAGGGCGAGAGCTGTCGAAGTGTCCTTGGGAGTCATACCAAGGATTGTCATGAGATCGTGGCCCTTGTCCTTGTTCATGGTCTGGGCAATTCCAATGTTTGATCTGATGGCCGAGCAGAGGAAGTAGAGAACCCAGAAAGCTGTGTATCTGATGAGTATATAGGTCTATAGATGGCGCGAGATTGTACTAACCGGGAATGATGCGGAGATCAATCTTTCTGTGAAAGTTTCTGGTGAGTAACATGCCGATCAAGGTCGAGTAGAGCAGCATACCTGTAAACTCGCTCGACTGTCGCAACATCATAGTCACCCTCTCGGACATTCCCCTCTTCCTGATTTGCAAGCCCTTCAGAGGCCATGTGAGGCTTGGAAGATCGCTCATCATGCTGGCCATCACTGGCAAGTGAGCTAGGTGCTGGCCCTGCCATGCTTGGACTTGAGAGCAATGGAAAAGCGTGCTATAAGTCTGTCGCAGGCGATATATTCCCGTATCAATATGAGCGACAGCTGCTTGATCGATTGGGGACCAAGATGGATGGAAGAGAGGCAATGCCAGTGGAGAGGGTGTCCAATGCAAGATCTGCGCTAAGCAAGAAAATGTGAAGGAGGAAGAAGTTGATGTTGAGTGGAAGAAGAGGATGGAGGGGGAATAAAAAGTCGAGACGGTTGGTGAGCCGATCTAGGCCGCTAAAACCGAAGGAGAAGTCGCTCGCGGATACAACCTAAGCCCCTAGAGCCTAGAGCTGGAGGCTAGTGGTGGGGGGCCGGGGAAGCTCTGAATGGAGCCGCCAAATGGGGTTATTGGAACTAAATCTTTAGGGCAGAAGAGGGTTGGTTGGGGTGCTTGATCACCTTGGACAGAGCTATATAAGGGCAGGGCATAAAGCAGATGCAGTGAGGGACATATGGATACACAGCTTCTACCATCTCTATACCAGCAGAGGATTGTCTAAGGTGGCATGGATGTTGTCCACCCGTGATGTCAACGACGAGGACGTAGCTCGACAGACCAGGGTCTCCTTGGTCAACAACCTAATTAGGCTCTGGCTATTTAACCTTGTTGTAGACTATCACGCGGGTATAAAATAAAAAACGCTCGGTATCATCGGTGATAGTCGCCGTGATAAACTACCGAGCCCGACCGTCGAGACACCGAACCGCCGAGGATGTGCTCTCTTTAATAGAGAATTCTCTTGACAATGAACCTGACGTGATTCGTGAGTTCACAGACAGTCAATTCTTGTCCTGGTCGAGACACACTCAGGGGTCTCCTTGCGACGAACCGCAGGGATCCCAGAATGTGGAATGGCGCGAACTATTAGAACCCTCTGTGCAGCATCCTACTGGAGATACGGACTCTGGGCCGTTGACCGGACTAACAAACTTTATTTCGAGGTCCGATATTGACATGTCAGATGCGTGGGCTTTGGCAGTCAGTAAGTCCTGTTCCTTGGCTATCCATTTCAGTCTCAAACAAGAGCTTAAAGACTATCGCGAAACTCATCATCACCTAAGGCATCGCATCAATCACAATATGCCCATGGTTCTAAACCCGCCATGAGATCTAGCGATTCGTCCGGCCAGGAAATGTCGAGTGAGAAGTTTCCATTGTCATCCCTTACTCCTCTTAGAATCCCCATGCCATCATCAACCTCCTGATGGCTTAGCAAAGAACCTGGAAAGCTACCCCGTGAGCAGTCTTGAGCGTTGTAAACGGGGTTCCCATGTCAATCCGGCATTTTCAACGAGTCGATAACAAGATGTACAATACAAAACCAGTCTAGCCCTTGAAAGCCTTCTCCAGCCCCTCAATGTCAAGCTTCTTCATCTTCATCATGGCACCCATGGCCCGATCAGCCCCATCCCTATCCTCAGAGCCCAACAACTCCTTCAGCCTCGTCGGCACAACCTGCCAGGCGACGCCAAACTTGTCACTCAGCCAGCCGCACTGCTGGTGGGAGTGGTCGGCGCCCTCGCCCAGCTTCTCCCAGAAGTGGTCCACCTCGTCCTGGTCCTTGCAGTCGACCATGAGGGAGATGGCCTCGCTGAACTTCCACTTGGCGGGCCCGCCGTTGAGGCCGACATAGTGGTTGCCCCTGAGCTCGAACTCGACTATCATGACGGAGCCAGGCTCGCGGCCGTGCTGCCCCTGGCCGGCGGAAGTGTAGCGCTGGACGTTGCTGATCTTGGAGTTGGGGGCGAAGATGGAAACGTAGTGGTTTGCGGCCTCTTCGGCCTGGTTGTCAAACCAGAGGCAGGTGGTGATCTTGCCCTGAGACATAATTCTTGTCTATGAGAGTAGAAGTGTGGTGAACCTAGTTGGAAGAAGAACTAGATCGAAGATTGGGATTAGAGAATAGAGCGCGGGGTCTCATCATATTAATACTTTTGACCTACTCCAATGCCTAGTTAGTCAACCTGTTGACCTCGAATGCGAATAATACGTGGCTTGCGGCTGGGACAACTAGTGGCTATGTTGCGGCGCAACCTCACGCCATATCCAACACCAATTGTAGGTCTAGCAATGAATGGCTTTCACGCAACTGTTGTTGGATATCGGTGAAGCATCGTGAATTGCTTCAAATAGTGGCAAGCCACCCTCGTCGCAGGCTGGTTCTGCGAGATTAGGAGCCAATGGATTGTGAGCGTGCATATGCCCTTCATAAAGCAAGCGCAGGAAACGCTTTTCTCAAAGACGATGGGGCTGTAAGACGGAACGGCATGATTATTGAACTGTACTCGTGTACTTCTTTATTGAGATGAATAGCCTAGGTACTATTGCACGAGAATAGATAGATTCAAGACCTCAAACTACCTACCAGTCTCCAGTATCTTATCATGACTGCCTTTTATGGATCGTCGCTCACAAGCCAATTATGTTGTGCATAATTTGTGTGGCATTCGTCCCCAGGGTCAGTATTAGCTGCTTTGGGGTTGGCCCTTGTCAGACCGCATCGTTGAACCTGAAGTTGAACCTCATATTTCTGGTGTAAATGCACAAATGCCTTAGAACCTAGAACCAAGCCCAGCGTCTCCAATTCTCAAGTCTCGTGTTTCCCCTCACTCATCACTCTCTCAACATGCCAGCGCATCGCCATTGCTTCAACCTCGTTTGTTTTCTCTACGAGAAGCCAATTGCTGCTCAAATCTCGCCACATTCGCCGGGACTCGTCATCTAGAGTTGCTGCTGGACTTTTGAGCTTCTCGACTACCGCTAATGCCCCTGTTTATCGTCGTCGTCGTCGCCGCCATCGTCATCCCCCTGTGCCACTCACAGGCTGGACCTCGGATTCGCAACTACTTGCAAGGCTGAGACCGTAACCTATTGACCAGTGTAGTGCTTACCGACGGCTCACGCTCACTCTGGGGCCCTAATGCTGAGGAAGAGTCCCCACGGCCATTAGCGCACACATACGGCTTCACGTCGGACAGAGGTGTCTGATTCGAGCCTTGCCACCTGACAAACGAGGAAAAGGATGCCTCGTTGACGAAAGTACTAAACTCCTAGAGAGATGACTCAGTTACCGTGAGCAATAGGACTCCCATTCTCGGCCAAAACCAGTCACCGTCTGCCTGTGCTCCTTCAGGAAGCTCACTCAGATACCTCCTTGTCGGGCTGGCTACGCAGTGTCCAATAGACAGGGCCCGAAACACATCTTCGCGTGAAGACGTGTCAGCCAGCTCCCGCCAGCTCACGACCTGACGCAACCATCGAGCCCTTGGGAACCAGGATCAGGCAGCTCGCGTCGTGGATGCACGTCAAAGAGTGGGACATGGGCAAAAGTCGATGCCAGATGACCAAGCTCCTCCAATAAGCAAGTCTGCTTGGCCGAGGAGACCGTGAACGAGGTCACGAGATCCATTCAAGAGCATCTTGAGTCCATGACGGGACGCGGCTCGCACAGCCTCGCGCCAAAGTGGACGACCAGTCTTTGAGTGAAGACGTGGCGCAGACGGCCAGGGATGGCAGAGGTTGACCAACGCAAGGCAAATCTGCACGACGAATATGTCTCCGTGTGCTGTTAGTGCAGCTATTCACGTCGCAGCCTTACAACCTTCTCCACGCCTCCAGGCGAGCCGCCACTCAGAGGCACGGCCGTGAGTCACGACTTGGACGCGCTTCCAAGTCTCCAAGCCTAAACGACTCTCCCGACCTTCCCTATCGAGTCAGCCGGTCGTCTGCCTAGAACTCGGTCGAATATTAATACAGCGAGCGCCTCACTCGCTTTATTCGGCGGCGCCTCGGAGAAGAATAGTGACGATTGACTACCATTCAAACCATTCGGAGCCACACTTATATTATGCTTGACGCACGAGCCACGCACCTCCGCGCTGTCACGTGCTGCTCTTGACTAATCCACCCTTGTTAAGCTCTTGGCTCCGCCCCGTTCTCCGTTGCCTTCCGACCTTCATACCAGAATTTTCAGGCTTCCATCTTATCTCAAGCTTCATTCGCCATCACGATTCCGACCACGAGCTCATCGGCGTACCGACCGAACTTTGCGCCCCGATCTTCGGCCTGCGAACTCGAACCAAGCTGCACTTGAATTGTTGCTTGCTGAGTTTCTCGTCATCCACGACGACTTATTACCGACGCGACGATCGATACCAGCTTCCCGTCGCTCGCGGAGCCCGCGTCATCTACAACTCCCGTATACGAGCAAGACCAATACGTAGGCACCATGAGTGTCGCGTACGAGCCGCGGAACTTCATCCACGAGGGTGGCTATCCGCCCATCGGCGACGATCATGATCATACCGTCGACCAGCGATTTACCGACAACGATGTTGCCGAGCAACTCAGCCATTACACGACCGAAGCCGCTTTGCTTCCGGACACAAGCGTTCTAGATGATCGAGGGATGATGCCCGAGGATGCTGCTACTATTCAAGAAGCGACCCGACTCGATCTTGGCCACCCGAGTTTCCCTTCTCCTATTGAAGCGGCGATGCAAGCGCCGTCTCTCGATCCTCTTCCCGACGATAAGGAACTCTCCCCAAGCCCTGGCTCCCCTCCGGCGTCCCGGATCAAGCCGATTCCCAAGCCTGATCGCGATGTGGTGAAGCAAGCGGATGGCAAGTTTCACTGCCCGATGGACGACTGCAAAGAAGAGGTTCGGTCATTTTCACGCAAGTGCGAGTGGAAGTAAGTTAAACCAAGATCTTTCTGATTTCCTCAACGTATGCTAACCGTATGTCTGGCAGTAAACACATGGATAAGCACGAGCGACCCTATCGATGTCCCGCCGAAGGATGCGAGAACCTTCCTGGTTTCACCTACTCTGGCGGTTTGCTCCGACATGAGCGCGAGGTCCATGGCAAACATGGAGGCCCCAAAAACACCGTCAATTGTCCGCATCCCAATTGCAAGCGACATACCGGCAAGGGATTTTCACGACAGGAGAACCTAAACGAACATCTCCGCAGAGTACACACGAATATGGAAGGGGCATCTCCTCCAGCTGATATTGTTCAGTCTCCCGACGACAATGAGAGCGAAAAGGCGGGCATGAAGCGCAAGCGACGATCCAGCGGCCAGGCCACCGAGGAGATTACGGAGCTTCGTGAGGAAATCAAGCGCGTCCGAGAAGAAAATGAGAAGCTCAAGGCCGAAATGGATCAACAGTCCCAGCACTCGCTCGCCATGATGGCCCAGATTGCTGAGTTGCAGGACGCCCTGAGACATGGCTTTGGACAGCACCCTCTTGGGGCTCCAACAGCGCAGATGACTTAGGATGCACGAGCTGTTTACCTCGGATGACCATTCACTGCGAGCTTCGAATCTCGACTCACTTCAGCGCGACGACCTTTACGGCGAACCTCCTTCGCAAAGGCATAGAAAACGGATAGATATTTCCCCTTTTTCTGACGGTTCCTTCGGGCACCCTCTTTTCCCCTCCCACAACACACACTCCGCTCGGCGTTTCTGGTCACTCCATACAAGGCACAGGGTGCCTCGAGGATGAGATTACATTGCTCTTTCAAATTTCATCTTTCTTTGTTCCCTTTTTTGCACGGCGTTTATTTTCAAGGCTCCGGAAGAGATGATATCCCCCTCCTTTTCACACATACACTGCAAGCAGTTCACACGCGATCAACGAAAGAATGGCACGGGCGGAAGTGGGCGGATTGCGTATACCAGGGATAAATGAGACATGATGAGAATCGGTGTGCGGTGGGCTGTCGACTTCTTTCTTCTCCTATTATTATGAACTTTCAATGTACAATCGTGTAATCGATAGACGGGTGCTTTCTGCCTCCCACCGACTCCCACTTTCTTCTTCCCATGGTTCAAATCCATTGGCCCTCACATACCAAGACCATCATGCTGCCTGTTTGTTCGTGAATCTACTGTGATATGTTTGGATGTTACGCTTTGTTGCAACCTTTGCTCTTCGTTATGCGCCTTGTTAGGCTGCTCGATTGTCTTCTCACGCAGTCATCTAGCTGGCTAGCTACTACCTTGTGATACCTACCTAGGCAGTAACAAAGACATTGTGCCCGTTGTTCCTCAGTCATCAATCGTTTAAACAAAGGTGATTTTCTAGCGAGCAACAACCCAGCGAGGCTCATCCTCCGCGAGTTGGTTGATGTATAGTATATTCCCAATCAATACTACCACCCCGCAACATACACTTCTCCCGGCTTTTAGTCTACCTCGCCGTGCGAATTCAAATAGAATCCCAACAAGCAGCCCGCTCACTGTCCCAGTCCTAGGTATATATACAACGTTACCATCGTGAAGCTCCTCATCTTGAGCTCACTTCCCTCCTCCGGCAAGCCCCGCACCTACACCCCGTCCTCGGTCTTGTTCTCTATACAGCCTGCACGTAGCTCGCGGGCACACTCCCTGTGACGCCCGCCTTCTCCACCTCAACCCATCCGTCGCCCGGGTCGTCCTGCACAAGCACGAAGCGCTCGCCCTCGGCCATAGAGTGCTCTGCGTCACCCTGCGCCGCATACTCATAAAGCGCCTCCACGTAGCGGAGCTTCTTGGCGCCGCGCTTGGGGGCCACCGCGGGGCCCTTCTTCTTGGTGGAAGGGGTCACGGACGAGGTCGTCGAGGTGGAGTAGGTAGACGCGGGCCGGGCAGGAGGTGCTGGTGCGGAGGGGACGGTCACTGTAATGAATTCGACGTATGATGCTGGGATTAGGCCTTCTTTGTAACCTGCGCGGACCTTGACCCAGCCGGTGCCGTCTGTCATGATAGGGTCAGATATGCCATGGTCATATCAAGGGGCACGATTGGGGATAGCTTACCATCAGGTTCGAGCAACGTTACTTCTCGGCCTTCTTGCACCGTAAGTTCACCCTCGCCAGTAGCCTCGAACGGATACATCATCTTGCCCTTCTTCTCCTCCTTCTCACCACCATTTGGCGCACCGGCTCCCGCATCTGTAATGTAGGCTGACGGAGGCGGCGCCATGATCCTGTTCTTCCGCAGTGTGCCAGTCGTCTTGGTCGACGACATGCTCGGTCGCGGGCCTGTCTCAGGGGGCGTCTCGTCGGTAGGGCTGAGCTGTCCAGAGACGGAGCCCGACAGAGATGGCCGCGCTGAGTGTGAGCTAAGAGAGGTCATAGTATTGGAGCGACTAAGGTCGGGGCCATCTGAAGCGTTGGAGTGTGTCGATGTCATGGTAGCGCTGGGTTTGAGCAGCTTGTTTGCCCCATCCTGGCGCTCGGCCTTGAGCTTCTTGCGCTCTTCCTTGGACTGCTCGCCAGGACAGTCGGCGGGAACCTTCATCTCACATTTACTGTGACATGTATAGCCGCAGTCTCGGCAGTCGAAGCCCTTTGCGCTCAAGCCCCAGATCCTCTCCCCGCAGAGATCGCAGTTGGTGGGTATCTTGAATGTCTGGCTCTTGAAGTTGTGGTTCTTGGCGCCTAGTGTGACGTCGCCCACGACGGATGTGATGGTCGATGTTTCGATCTCGGCTGTCAATCGCTGACGATCGACCGAGTGCAGAAGTTCCTGCATCGAGAACAGGGCTCGGACAACTTCGACCTCGTCTTTGTTCTCCTTACCCTCCCGGATACGCTGCTTCAGGCGTCTCACACCTTCAACTTCTCGTCGCTTCTTGTCCACCTCTCTTCGTAGCTCGCCTAGTTGTGACTTGGACTTGCTCAAGACGTTGCGCAAGTAGATCTTGGCGGTCTCATCAACCACCATGGTACCGTCATCATGCCAGACAGGGCTGGGCTCGAAGCTCTTATCTGGCGGTTCTTGGAAAGTTCCAATGTTGTGCTGGAGATACATCATGGAATCGAGGTGGGGTAGGTTCCTCAGAATCTCGGTGCCCTGGTGCTGAATCATTCCATTGCTCTGCTGCAGCATATCGGATTCGAGCGTGGTCGCAACGCCCCATAGATTATTGAGCTTGGTCGTCCGGAACTCGCTCAAGTCCTGTAGACTATCCATAACCTCGGGCACGTATTCGTGGTAGTACTTCTCCTTCTGCTTATTGGTGACATTGATGGCAATGATGTAGCTGTTCTTCGCATTGTTCATCTCAAAGAGCTGTTGTTGGTAGGCACTCTTGGCCTTGGCCTTGTCGTAATGCGACTCGGACTTTTTGCGTTTGGCCTCGACTTCCTGGCAGACGGCGTCATATTTGGCTTTTGTCTTGCTGAGTGAGGCATATGAAGCTTCGCGCTCTTGCTCGAGCTTGCCGGCATACTCGGAGTGACGCTTGCGCAGTTCCTCACAACGGGTGCCAAAGTACTTTAGTGGCTCGGCGACTTGGGAGACGAGGTTGTTGGCGTATCGATCGTGTTCGCTGGCGCGGGATTCGAGCGTCGTAAGCTGGGTTGTCCATGTAGTTAAAGAGGCACTGGAAGCGTCGGGTTGCGAGTCAGCATACAACTCGTCGGTAGAAAAACTTTGGGAACAGAGTTTGCAGGGTCAAAATACCTCTCGAGTGAGCCTGGGGTCATGGCGGGAGTTTCGCCGACGCTGAGCTGCGCCATCTTTCTGTTCTTCTTCTCGAAATACTTCTTGGCGAGAGCCGCTAGCTTCACGCTGTATTCCTTCTCGATCGCGGAGCGCTCTCGGTAGAACTGTTGGATATCTTCGAGCCAGGCGATGCCGTGGCCGACCCAGGCATTGGCGGGTTTGAAGCCATCCTATGTGAGACGTGTCAGTGATCCGAGTCCAGCTGGGTCGGTTCTTGAATGAGAGCTCCCGAGATGGGAGCAAGAAGCAATTCCAAGCCAGAAACCAGGCATGAAGCAGCAGTATTGCATCATGGACACAAAGCAACTCACCTTGAGCTCAGCGCCAAAGGTGGGCATCTCGTCCACCTCAGCCATGATGGGCAATGTCTGTGTGTAATCGGATCGGAGAGCGGAGGAAAGTCGGCCGGCGCAGAGGAGATGGAGGCATGAAATGGGTCGCAGAGCCGAGGCCTGGTAGAGTATCGAGACTGGAAGGGATCAAGAGACGGGAGACGAGTAACAATGCGGTTCTTGGTAAAGTTGAAATTGTAGATTGGCGACGGGAAAGACACGCGGGGGAGAAGATGAGGCGCAGCTTGTGAGGATTCAAGACGGAGAAAGTATGTCCCAATGGAGGAGGTGGTGAGTTTAGGCGTTGGTGCCCCTAAATTGCAGCTTGCGGGCAGCCTAATACCCCGCCAATTAGTGAACCCGGGGCTTCCATGAGACTTCAGGCTCTACTGGGCCAGGGACCTAGGCTTGCCGATTTCCGGTGTCAGCCACAGTCGTGAAACTTGACAACTCTGGGCTCGCGGGAGGAGATCAATCAATTTAGCCGTTGGATAATACTAATCTAGTCTAGAGAAGGTCCAGGCGTTCAAGTAGTGTTAGTGGAAAGATTGAGGGTAGGTAGCATTGCTAACTACGTAGTATGCACAATGACGAGGGACTTTTAGAGCCTCAACCACGAGTAAATCTTAAAAGCAACATGTCCACGGTCTGATGCCCAAATCAGCTTCCATGACAGCTTCCAGGACGCAACCCATGCACGCTCTAACCGCGGCCCTTCTTCATCATGACCCTAGACCTGTCCCCTGGAATAGCCTGGAAGCTACAGGTGACTACCCCCTGGCGTTGGCTGTCTCCCCCATAATTATGGCCCACGGTAGCTTCAAGGGACAGGACCGGACTGGTTCGGCGCGGCGGTCGGATGGAAGCCGAAAACCCCCCGGGCATCAAAGGCCAATAAGCACGTCACCCCTCCCCTATCGCAGGCCAGGACCATATACGGAGGTCGGGCCAGAAAGTCTTGTTCTACGCTAAAATCAACCCCTATCTAGAAAAAGCATAGATATCTAAAAATAGGTTATTTTACTAGGAGATAATCCCTACCTTCCTTATACTTATTCCCGCCTTTAATATTAAT
>JABEYC010000292.1:0-92484 GCA_013266195.1 Fusarium zealandicum
CCCCCCCCCCGTGCCCCAGGGCTGCGCCTATCGCTACTTGCACTCAGCACACGCACCGGGCCATGCACACCTGGCGCACTTACAGGTTCCAGGGCACTTCAGGTTCCATTGCGACGGGATCTCTGACTGCAAGTACGTACCAGCTTGCTACGACTCACACGGGTTCACCTGCCCTTGGCCGGCCATGTACTTGTATCCGACCTTCGCAACTCCCAGGCAGCCTTTTCCCTTTTCCATTCTCTCCAAACAACAACAACACCAAACAAAGGAACACCAAGATTCGAATCAGAGTCTTCTGTCACAGTCCAGATCCTCACGCCAGCTCTGCCCAGGCCTGCCATACCATCGCTTCGTCGTGCCAGCAACTTGTCTTGCCAGCGCTCCGTCCATCCGACTTCTAAACTAGGTACGTACTTGTCGCTGTGCGCCGCTCTCGGTGACTCAACCCACATTCATTGCCAGCAATACTCCTGGCTTCCATGATCACCGACGTCGCAGGCGCCGTGTCGCACTCTTCCCTTCATCCTCAAGACCGTATGCGCTGACCGTTGCCTGCCTCTCCCAGACATTCTCATTCGGAAGCGCATTCATACAAGACCGAAACCCGGTAATCATGGCTACCATGGCAGCGGCTGCTCGTGATATCTCCCAGGCCTCCTTGAGCCGAGACAACTTAACTGCTGTAGCGGCTCGGAGTGTCCCTGCGACTGTGACACGATCTCAAACCCTCCCTACTCCCCCCAACTCCATCTCTCCCACCCTGCCGCCTCACGGGCTGAAGGCGCAGCTCCAGAAGGCTAGGCTTGAGCCCATCGACTCAGATCTGGACCTCCACGAGCCCTCGGATCACGGCCGGTCCGTCTCGCCTGCCCTCGAGGCCTCGGGTGCTATCACCAGCTCTCTCCTCGCCAAGCATCACCTGCCAGAGATCCTGCTCAACCATGGTCCCTTGGCTATCCGACACATCATGGGATACCTGACGACCTCGGTCCCCGGCTTCTCAGGGATTGCCCCAACAAAGGCACGGAGGTTGGTTGTGGGAGCTTTGGAAGGACGAGGAGGAGAAGGAGGTGGACTGAGAGGAGAGGTGGAATATGAAAAGGTGGGATGGGGTCGATGGGATGCTCGCAAGCGTGGACAGGCAGCGCGAAATCGACAGGGAACGCCACCCTCATCCTACGGCGCGAGCATCCCCATCAACAAGGCTGGCAGCCGAGCCCAAGCTCGGGCGAGACTCAGTGCGTCGAGCAACGGAGACTCGGTTCATTTCTCCCATGATGATGACCACGATATCTCCATGATGGAGCACGAGGCGGATAAGATGTCGATGGATGGATCCGCATCTGCCTCTTGCTCCGAAGCTCCGGATGACGACGTTGTCATGAACGACGACCCTGAGGATGCGACTGATGACGAGGACTGGGCGACGGTGGGAGCCGCTGCCCTGCGAGCCGAGTCCTACTCCAACACTGCCGCGGCTCAGGTTGACCGCGGCCTCTCTTCTTCCGCATACGCACCCAGTGGACTTCGCTCATTCTCTGCCACCTCCGGCATGGCGCGTCCACCTCTACCAGCACACATCGACTTTTCGGCATTCGCGGGCACCTCCGACGCACAGGAGCGGGAGGCCGTCGAAGCCCTTTTGCGACTCGGTTCTGTATAATACCTCTCGGCATGCACGGCGTTTTGGGGAGCTTTCAGAATTTGGCTGAAAGCTTTCGGATTTGGGTTGGCTGGCTCGGCCGTGTCGGCCCATCATGATCGAGGCGGCGACCTCTGGATCACAACACTATACTTACGATGACACGGCTTCCCGCGCGGCTCTCTGGCTTATGGCTTTTTCAACGTTATCGGTTTCGTTTATTGGCGTCTTGGTACTCGGCGGCAGCATGTCTTTGCATGGGCATATGGTTTCTCGTCAGCTGCGGAAAAATGTCAGCATGCGAGTGGGTATCCAGAGTTTCAACCTCTGGCAATGCCCGAACGAAATTCTTGGGGTTCGGGTCTATTTTCTTATTATTGCGGAGATTCAAGTCGTTGCAGGCTCGCCTCGCGTTACTTGTTCTTTCTGGCGCTCCACAGGAGCCTGTTCGATTCTTGATGGTCTCAGGGGACCTACTCATGCTTGGGGTTTGGACTCTAGAGCGACACGACAACTCCCTCGACGGGAAGGGCTGGTCTCTGAGGTTGCGTCGTTTCCTTGCGGCTTTCTGTTTTACACATACCCGGTTACCCAAGTTGGCTTTGAGCATGCGCAAGCAGATCCATCACTTCAACACTCTTCAGTGATGGACTATGACGACAGACACTTTTATGCCTTTGTGGGCAGTCGCAGCCAGTTTTTGGCCAGTTTTACAACCTTCTGGACTCTTTGTTTAATCACCTTTATAGGCATTTGGGGCGGATCAGCATTATTAGACGGGAGGAATGGAAGAAGTCCATGATGGGTCATATTGGATGACCCCTAACACACAAGATATGGATATGGTATCAGGGCTGGAATCGATGGGGGTTGGACGCGACAGGCGCGCCCCCTCTATGTCCGAAGTGCCGAGGGCACCGGGACTGAGAAAAAGCAGTAAAAACAATAGGCGATTGAGGGATTAGGTAGCTTCCTGGTCGATGGTGCTTAAAGCCCTGCTAGCTTTGCAAATGGAAGTCTTGATCTTTCCTTCCCATAAGAAGTGTTCATACTGTGCAAGTGGTTATTAGAGCGAATGGAGAGAAAGGAGGAGGTGGAATAAAGGTAATCAAGGGCTTTGCAGACGCCTGATGGTGAGTTGACTGGCTGGCGAGTCTTGCTGTTGGTGTTGAGAAGCCAGATTTTGTGGACATGGCCGTCATGGCTGAGTTGAGTTGAGTTGAGTTGCGTTGTGTTGTGTTGTAAAGGGCATCTATGACATGCTCAATCTTGAATCATTTGTAGAACTGCAAGAAGAGAGCAATACTTTGATTGTGGAAATGACTGAGGAGAGCGAATGCCAGTGGATGCCGATCTCTATCACGAGATGGAACATGAGGTGCCTTTAGTAGATCTCCCGCCTGTAGGTCGGCACTTTAACGACACTCGCCCAACAGTAACCTCACCTTTTCTTTTCACCCGCCATGTGAACGTCTCTCTACGATAGCGCTAGATTATCTGAGGGTTTGGGTCCATCTCGTGCGAGTGCGCTCTGTTCGATCGGGCAACTATAAAGGGCGTGATCCTGACAGCAGAGAGAAACAAGAATGCTTAGCCAGTGAATAGGCAAAAAAGACGAGGTGAGATTGGGGAACCTTTGGGGAGCCTGTTCACGGATACACAGAATATCACCGAGAGCAGGTCATGTACCAAGTCTCGCCAAACCCTCGCCAATTGCCTGACGGGTGGAGGGCCATGGCCGCCGATGCTATAACGACTGGTGGGTAACCGCGCGGCGGGATCAGAGAATACTCGGGGGCCCGTTGGCTATGAGCGGGCATGCGAGGTGACATGATCCCAGTGCTGGGCATGGTTCTCTCCCCCCTCAGACGACGCTGTCGCCCGCCGAGGTCTGGGCTGAAGTCATCCCTCCCCTCCGGGCGGACAGAGAGCGTTTGCTGTATGCGCCAAGGGCCAAGAAAGCTGTCGGGCTGCCAGAATGAGCTGACTTGGGGCTGGGCAGGGGGTCTTGGCTACAAAGCTTGAGCAGCAAGCTTATGTTTGTACGGTGGGGGAGTTGCACTGCCGCGTTGTCGTCATCCTGCTCCAAGACCTTGGCGCGCAGAAAGGGGGGGATGCTCGTCCGGAGGAGGAGTTCTGGGCGTTTCCTTGGCTGTGCTGGGGGAATCTTGGCGGAGGGGTTCGGTGATGAAGAGGTTATGGGACGTGTTGACGATTGGGGAGTTGTATGGCACGTGCTAAGAGTGGGAATATAACGGTAGGGTTGTATGGGTTAGCAAGACTGACATGCTGCGTTAATATTTGGCATCTGACCGTATTCAACGTCGTGTGGGAGTCTCCGAATATACCCCCGCGTCCGAAGCGCCGGGGTCCGGTAGGACTCTCGGGCGTCCGACGGTCAGTTTGCTCGGCGCCGGAGGAGTAGTAGGATGGATGTGTAAGGCTGGGCACTGACTGACTGCACTCTACTGCGTAGTACATTTGCATCCATATCAGTGAGGCTTGACAGTAATCAAAGCATTTTTCTGGCGGTGGATACGAAACAGATCAGCAAGAGTGCATGTACGAGCAAAATCAGTGATGAAATATCATGAATATAACGACGGAGTTTGTGTGACCTGGGGCGCGTTGGTGCTCCTACACAGGTACGGACGATTGTCTCCAATCGTAGTATTTCCACATATTTATGGAGCATCTCGGGCGCTGCAGGACGATGCATCTTGCGAGTGTCTATGAGAGATGAGACGTGGGGAATAGGATGGAGATCGACTGGCAATAAACGGAAATATACTAGTAGCTGAGTGCGAGTAATTTGTTCCAGTCTTTTTTCATCATGTTATTCGCAGAGTTGGACCCTAATAATCAACCTACCGACCAACCATCCATCCATCCATCTCTCCATCTCTCCTGACCCATGGCATTGGGCAAGCTACGAAGCGAGAAAACGTGGGCTTGGCTCTACCCCGACGATCGGCTACGTTCCTAGCTTCCCTCGTGAGCTTGGCGAGCAGTAAGAAAAGGCCTTGGCATGGATGTCGCCAAGGGCCTTGGCGCTGGCATCTTGGCTAAAGTTGGGGCGGCCAAGAGGCAATCAGGCCTTGGCAGCAGCTGGGCGAAATCCCTCCAAAGGGGGGAGGGAGAGGGAGGGAGAGAGGGAGAGAGGGAGATGAATCTCTTGGGGGTGGAAAGAACGGAAAGAAAGGCCTGAGTCGTGTGGTTTTGCGGCTTGGCCCAGGTCACTTCCGCGAGATCCGTTGCTCGAGTCATCGGGTGTTTTTCTGTCTCCGGTCACTGTAGGGTGCCCCTCACTGTAGGTAGGGCCCATGCCTCTCACTGAAGGGTGCCTGCTTAAACGAGGAGAAGCCCCGGGCTTGTACCACCAGTTTCCATCCCGAGGTGCCGTCGTCTCCAGTTCTCGCTACTGACGGATGCTCTGGACTCGCCATCTACCGACTTGGCTCTGTCTTGGCCTCTCTCGCACCATTGCCATGAATATCCTTCCATGTAGGTTACCTACTTTGGATTCTTGCGGTCGACTTTGGCTGGGCACCAAGACAGGGCAGGCTCCTCCAGGTCCCTGAGGGCGGCTCGACGCGCCGCTCAAGGGGGTGCATTACTGCTGACAACCCCCTGTTTTCTTTTTCCGAGTTGATCGAAATATCACGGAGTTTTACAAGTACCCGATAGACCCGTGAGCAAATCCACACAGAGAGCTGTCTGTGTCCCTCTTTATTAATAATAGGCGACACCCATGGCACTAGAGACAAGAGACGTCTCGGACAAGACAGGAGGGCCACCTCCACCCCCCGGAAATTCCAATGCCTCAGGTGACGTTGGGCGGCCGAATAAAACGCTTGACGCAGTGGTGGCCAGCCTGTGTGAGGCCCCAAGATGGCAGAGGCCAATAGCATCGACGCGATGAGGGGCAGTGCCCAGCCTGCCAAGGCTTGGCAGGCTTGGCATCGTTCCCTCCGCCTACGCACTTGGCGTAGCGTCTGCCACCGGTACCTGTCAGCGCCGCATGCCACGCCCGAGTCCCAGGTATCGGACGCCTTCAGATACCTGCCAAGGCTCGCCAAGACCGCCAAGACTTTCCGCTCGCTCTTGCCCTCATGCCCAGACTTTTGCGTAAATGTAAAGGGAGCGCTTCCCCCCCGGATCCAATATCAAAGGCACTTCCCTTTTAAACATCTATCAATCTCTCTCTGATCCTCTGCAAGACGAACTTTACCCTGCTTGAGACGCGCATCCTTTCATTGCAAGCTCAAGCCTTCCTTCCCCGCGCATTTGCATATCTGCGCAGCACCCGTCTACCACGCGCCCCTACCCAAACTAGTCTCGCTCGCTTTTGCCGCCTGGGCTGAGCGTGTGCCATCCTAGAAGCCGCCCCTCTCGGCTTAACAGAAACTCCGTTGCCATGTCTGCCCCGGTTTCGGACCAGCAGCAACAGTCGTCGGCGGCATCGTCGTCTGGCAGTGCCAGCAACGATTCCAAAGATGCGACTCCTGCGCCCAGTGCCGGCTCAAACACTTCTCAGAGCAGTGCTGCCCCCTCAACATCATCCGAGGATAACCTCATCTGCCGATGGAATGCCTGCAACCAAAAGTTTGGCAGTCCGGAGCTGCTCTATGTAAGTGCTGATTGTAGTGTCATGCATGATCAAGACAGACACTGACTCCCTACAGGAGCACATCTGTGAGCGCCATGTTGGCCGCAAGAGCACCAACAACCTCAACCTGACTTGCCAGTGGAATTCTTGCCGGACCACTACCGTCAAGCGAGACCACATCACCTCGCACATCCGTGTCCATGTGCCACTGAAGCCTCACAAATGTGAGTTTTGCGGCAAGTCGTTCAAGCGTCCCCAGGATCTCAAGAAGCACGTCAAGGTAAGAGACAAACCTCTCTGGTTGACCGTACACCCCTGACTTACACCACTACAGACCCACGCCGATGACTCTGTGCTCGTTCGGCCCTCCCAGGATCCCCAGGGCGGACTCAACTACAGGCCGCAGCCTCCCAAGGGTATGTCACCGCTCGTTCCCTCCAGGCTGTTGCCGTCCGATTTTCCTTACCTCGAGGCTAACTTGCCTCCAGGTCCCTCTAGTTATTATGACCACAACGGCCAGATGCGCACCAACGCTGCCGCCTTTACCCACCAGCCAGGGCATCCTAACGGCTACTATGCTCCCCAGCCCTCTACCAACTATGGCCTCTACTTCAACCAGCCACCTCTGAACAACGCCCGCACCGAGCACCTTGGCTACAGTGCGTCTGGTGGCTATGACCGCAAGCGTACCTTTGACATGGTCGATGACTTTTTTGGCAGCGCCAAGCGTCGCCAGATTGACCCCTCCTCATATGCCCAGATTGGACGCTCTCTGATGCCTCTTCATGGCAACGTTTCTATCCCCAACGGTCCCATGGCCGCCACAGAGCAGTACATGCCCCAGCCTGCCGCTCCTCCTTCTGTCCATGCGGGCCCTGCTCCCAGCCAGAACCCACTGGCCCAGCAGTACTATCTGCCCATGCCCAATGTGCGCACCCAGAAGGATCTTGTCCACATCGACAACATTCTTGGTCAGATGCAAGACACCATCTACGAGAACGCCAACCATGCGACTGCTGGCGTTCATATTCACCATGGTGAGGGTGGCTACAATGGCTACCGCAACACTCCTTCGCCTCCCACGTCTCACCGATCACCCGGCGGCTATCACATGGCGGCCGAGGGTTATCAACCCGTGTCCGCGGCTAGCATGGCATCACCCCTCACAGCCATCTCGTCGAATGGCACTCCAGCCGTTACACCACCTTCTAGCTCCATGTCCTACACATCTGGACACTCGCCAAGCCCGTCGTCCTCGGCCATGTCTCCCCAGTCTCGCCATGGTTCGACGGCTTCGGTCATGTACCCAACTCTCCCTACAAGCCTCCCTGCGGTTAGCCAAGGCTTCGGACACTCCGCCACCACGACTTTGGGTCCGAGCTTCGAGAGTAACGAGCGCCGCCGCTACTCTGGTGGTATGCTCCAGCGGGCACGGGCGGGTCCTCTTCCCCTGCCTTATGAGGACACGAGCGGCGCCTCGACTCCCAAGGCGAGCGAGTCTGCCCTGTCGGTCGGCTCGCCATCCTCAGAGTCTGATGTTAGCGACGCCACCCGTGAGCGTGAGGAGCAGTATGACAGATGGCTCGAGAACATGCGCGTTATTGAGTCTCTTCGCGAGTATGTGCGAAGACGCTTGGAGCGCAAGGAGTATGTCGAGGACGAGGAGGCTCGACGACCAAGCAACGCCGATGCCATGGACATTGACCCCAAGAGCCCAATGGCATCAGCCCGAGAACTGGGTGCCCCCCGTGAGGGATCCTCCCTCTATCCCATCCTTCGCATGCCTGGTGCTTAAGCTGTTTCATGATTCGGCTGCTAGTCTTGCTGTACTTTTATTACTTTCCTTTCTGCGGTGTGATTGACCTGAGGGCGGGATTAATGCCAAGGGATCTAGGTCTGCGGTGCTGGAGCACTCTGCGGTTGAAGTTTGCCTCGCCTTGAAAGGTTGGAAAGGTTCTTTTGTGCTGCTTACGGTCACTTTGGGACTGGATGCGAGACAATATGGATGATGATTTGAAACACACAAAACACAGTCAGATACTCTTGAATTTCTGCTCTTGCTAGCGGCCTTCGCCGGCGTATGGCCGGGCGGGTCACATAGTGCTGTTTTGGCTCAAGTTACGATGGATTATGAATAGTGATGGGAAAAGATGGGTTGGGAAGGAAAACTTGGGGACTTGTCTTATGCTAGGAACTCGCCAATGAGGCGGAATATCAAGCAATGGTTTTGAAGCACTTGTACAGTTGAATGTGATGGCTTGACGGTTCGTGCCTGTAATCATTATCCAGAGTATATTGTGATGGGAGAGCCGGGGATGTGACATCTAATGCCGCAACGTTTATGCTAGAACAGCGAATGCATGGGCGATCATGGAGGGATGGGTTGGCACGGCCCGGGGGTGCCGCCGTTCTACGGAGTAGGTTTATGTTCTATAACGGGTAATAAGGTTCAGTTCTAAGAATGGACTGTCGTTTGACACTATGTGTATAGCTATAGTTAGTTGTGCTTGTCTGTCAAGGGGTTATCAAAATACACGAGACATAGGCACACATATCTCGTCAAACCCCTCGCCTTGCATGTCACTTTGACCATGATATAATAACAAAATAGCACCAGTAGAAACCTAGAAGCGTTTTCTATTAATAAACTTTTTCTTAATAAATTTAGAGTGGTCCTGAAGGCGTTATAGTGTAGCCCGCTAAGTGAAACTGGGGTCTAATGGTCCCCCCTTGGTAATGGACCTCCCTGGTCACCGTCCGGACTATCATATTAGCTCAATCCTCCGAAAGAAGGTACGATATACTTTCGCAAAAGTATAGAGGTATTACGAGGGGGTGATCTATTTCTAGGGTGGGTCCGTTATACCACGACTTGACTTAATAGAAGTTATGTAGTTTTGGTTACAGAGGCGGGCCTCGTGTTTTTTGGTACCCCGATGGTCTGTCTCTGATTTTATGTGACAATGTAGTCAAGCACAGTGACAGAATCGGATACTTGCTATTCTAGAGAGGTTGCCTTGCAGGTTATCGATCACGCCACTTGGTTAAAGGTACGGGGAATATCCTAGCAGCCGGCTTAGTAGCCTCTCTAGATCCATGCCTAGCGGAGTTATAGGCTGACGAGTCGGTACTAGTAGCTCTCAGGGCACCCATCCATGGATCAGCTGACCGGTCGGCAGTTGCATAATCTCCAATTTCGACAAGTGAAAGTTAAATAGAAAGTCTAATATGGAAACATTATAAAAAGTTCCCGATCATGGCATGACCTATTGCAACACGAGCTCGTGTGACATTGAATAGAGCTTCAGCCAATAAATTCCGACACTGCTGAAACACGAAGGCCAGGGGAGGAACGCCCGGGACGTACTAGATGAGGATGTTTCTTTCTTAGAAGCAGAGCCGCGGCATGGCCTCGGGAAAGAGAGAGACACGCCGAGTGCTTGATTAGGTAGTATTAGAGTAATATTATGGGCCGCGGTGCTGGCGAGGGTCTCCTTGCGGAAGTTCGGACGAGGGCGCAAGGGGGTATCGGCGGAGCCGTCAATGCGAGAAGAAGAAAGAAACACGATGACGATTCGAAAAGATGAGGGTAAAACGAAACGAAGCAAAAAAGAAGACAGATCAAAAGTAGATATATGGACTCGGATTGAAGAAGAATAGTTGCGTAGGTAGCTAGTAAGCTTATGTGAGTAGGTTATGGCAAGAGAGGAAGCGGGCGAAGGATGGAAGAGTATGGAATTAGAGAATTGTGACTGTAGGATGTAGATTGATCGTCCAGTCAAGTAAGCTTTTTGGAAACAGTGACTAGTTTGACACTTTTTCCCTCTTGTCCCCGGGATCTCTTATATAAACCTCTCTCTTGTCCCCCTCTGTGTTGTGCAATTTGACAGAAGCACACAGCCTTGTTCACTACACAAGCAACTCGCACACTTATTTATACTCTCCACGTTCCTCTCTCTCTCTCTCTATCTCTCTCTCTGAACCAAATCAAAACCACCACCGCCATCATGCGTTTCTACGCCGTCGCTGCTCTCCTCATGAGCTCCACCGCCCTCGCTGCCGGCGGGGATTTCGGAGACGCTTGCTGCTGCTGTAACATCGAGCAGCGCGCCTTCCTCTGCAACGAGCGTTGGGGAGAATGCCTTTGCCCAAAACCCAGATGCCCCAGGGACGCCCCGACCAGGTGGAACACGCTGCCCTATGCGACCCCGACTGATCTCAAACGTATGAAGCGGGCCAAGGAGACGCAAACCAATATTGAGAAGCGCGCCGAGGCCGAGGTCACGGGCCCTATCACCCTCGAGAAGCGCGCCGAGGAGACGCAAACCAAGATTGAGAAGCGCGCCGAGGAGACGCAAACCAAGATCGAGAAGCGCGCCGAGGAGACGCAAACCAAGATTGAGAAGCGCGCCGAGGCCGAGGTCACGGGCCCTATCACCCTCAAGAAGCGCGCAAAGCACACGGGCCAGGTTGAAAAGCGCGCCCACACCACGGACGATGTCAGAATCGACGCTCCCGGTTTTGTGGAGCGCGCCTTGGTCTCGGACCCTACCAGTAACGACAAGGGCACTCCGCCCACTGATCCTCCCAGCCTCAAGAAGCGCTACCATGAATGCTGCTGCTGCGATTCGAAAAAGGAAGCCGTCATCTGCTCGCTCCGCCCGAATGCCCTGCCTTGCGGGTGCAAAAACGCGTGCCCCCATGCGGCGCCCACCAAGACTATACACCCCAACTTCTAGAAGACGGCAAAGTAGAGGATAAGGATATCGTGTTGAAGATTACGCATAGCGGCCATCGCATTTTAGCAACAGGTCGAGTGATAGGGTTTACTGGCATCTTTTATTATATAGATGCTGTAGGGATCTTGCTAGTTTTGAGAGAATGCAGGCATAAATAAATAACATTCGTCTCTTTTACGTTTCGTGTAGAACTTGATGCTTATAGCTTAACCTTATTGCGGTTCCTTAGGTAGGTCATCAATTTCAGAAGAGCGCTTCTTTCATCCAACCTTAACCTTGTCGCGTGCAGCTCATCGCCCATTATGTACTCAGTACTCAGTACTACAATGCGACCTCGACATCGGGGATCGACCGTGGTCAAAAGGCTAGTTATAGTGGTGTTCCGAGTGCTGCGTGCAGAGATGGTCCAATGAGTGGGTACTATATATACCATACGTAAACATATTCTCATAGACCCGCAGCTTCCGTAGCTTCCACATGAACATGCGAGAGTCGTGTATTATTGTGTATCCATCGTCTCGAGCTAGAGGTTGTCGACGGTTGATTTTGGCGGCTCAGCGACCGATACGCCACCCGTTGTCGGGAGCCAATCAGCGACCTCGCTCACAGCTGGAAGAGGCAATCTTTGCAATGGTGTCGTTGCTTGGCTCCGGCTAAACACGCGCTCGTGGGTAATTCGATCAACAAAAAAAGGTGCGACTGATTTTGCCGGCGACGTGGGCCGGGCACGAAAGCGGAAGCACGTGTTACCATGGCTTCACCTACAAACGGCACGGCCGCGAGTTTGGCCACCACGCAGTCGACAAGAGAGCATTCTCAACAGGAGCTGCTTCGTGACCAGATTAGCATCCTTGGCGTAACCTAGGTTATCACAACATCAACAGACAGCCACATAGCAAGATAAGAGATTACACAATATCAACTACAGATAGATATAGAGGAAGCTACTCCAGAGGGCCCATATATCGTATCCCAAGATTCAACCCCATGGTAGATTGCTGTATGTACAGTGTTTCGCCGCATCCAGTGTTACCCATCAGCTGCCAGAGCGATCCCAGGCCTCGTCCTGTCTCACCGGGGCGCATCCACTGCCGCCCGCTCTCCACCTTTTTCTTCATTGTAGCCCTCTCCTGAGGCCTCGGACCAGTGGCAGCTTGTGACAGTACAGGTCGGCTGGGGAAAGGGTGCAGGCAAAAGTGTGATGGGGAAGGGGGGCCGCTGATGAGTAGCATTGCGAAGATTAGACTGCGGCGTAAACGGGTATATAGTAACGGGTCGTGAAAGTCCCCATTGGCCGTCCCAGCGACAAGTCCAAGGGTAGTTTAGTTCGCTTAATTCTGCGGGAAATATCCCAAAAAGAAGAATCGTATTCAAGACTTTGTCGTGACAAGTCGTCCAGACGGCTTGAAGGCGCATCGCCGGCGACGGATGAAAAAGAGAAGCGAGAAAAGACAGGCAACTCTTTATTGGAACTGAGCACGGTCCTTCTCCTTGAGGCCGCCGATCTGATCCATGTCGATCGAGTAGAACTGGCCCTTGGCCTCCTTCTCGTAGGCGGGCAGCTGCTCGTCGCTCATGGGCTCGAGACCGACGGTTGAGTTGTCGCCAACCCGAACAACAAGAACGCGGCCGCTCTGAGTTCGGCCCTGGTCGTCGTGCTCATCAGGGAAGGTAATGTGGATCTCGGGGACATTGTCAGGAGAGTAGGGAGGCGAGTTGGGATTGGAAAGCATGGGGTGGCCGTTCTTGTTGATGACTAAGACGCTGGAACGGCCGTTGTGCGTCGTCTCGATGGTGAGACCGCGGTGGTTGGTGAAGCGCTTGGTGTTGCTGTCATAGTACGAGGGCAGGTCGTCCTCCTCGGCATGGAGGGCTTGCTGCTTCTGACGACGAGCGCGGCGGAAGAGGAACAGGATGGAGACGAGAATGAGGCCGAGGAAGACCAGGCCGAGGAGTCCGAGCATCATGTTGATCATGTTGTCGTCGGTGCCATCAGAATCAACAGGGAGGTCGGTGGACCGAGCGATGAGGTTCTGGATGGAAGGCATCGTAAATAGAGTTGATGTCGTAACGTGCGTCGGGGATGACGATGGCAGTGTTTTGTTTTGAGTTCGTGATATTCAAGGGGGCTCCGATGCACAGAGCAAATGAGTGACTGATGGTAGGGTCTATTATCCAGTTTCAATGTCAGCAAGCCGAGCCATGACGAGAATATCGGTGATGCACTGATTGTGAGCACCATCTGCAACGCATCTTCCAATATTGTGGCCAACCCCCATTCCGCACCCAGGCTGGCAGAGTGATCGAGGTGTGACGACTTGTAAGTCGGCCAAACCGAGTGATTGCCCTCCCACCAATTCGATGCATACCATGACGTGCTGCAGAAGAGGGGCCCAAACAGAATCGACGAGAGAATAGAGAGTGGCGGGTGGAGGGTCAGATGGGACAAGTACGTACGCCAGGGAGAGGATATCGCCAATAGTCGGGTGGTGAATGCCTGGGCGGGAAAGCGAGGTGGTTGGTGTTTGAACAGCGAAGTGAGAGTGAGAGAAGGGGGCTGGAAAGACCGGACGGAAATCAGCTGAAAGAGTGAAGCTGAAAATCCAAGGAACGTTTTCAAAAACAAAGAGTGTGTAAAAACGATGTGCAGGAGCAAAAAAGATGCTGTTGACCAAGAATCACGAAGCCCGCGAGGATTGGGGTTGGAGAAGAAGAAGAACGAGCGAAAGGATGGTCCATGGTTTTGGCTGGGGAGGGGGCTATTGATGAGTAGGGACAGGGAGTTCCATCACACGGAAATGAGACCGAGCAGGGTACAGCGCGTGGTAGGGGCCGCTACTGCGCAGTAGGCGCTGGGGGAGAGCGTTGGACGGGCGCTAGGGCCACTGTTTCCTTGGTTGGCTCAGGGGAGCCACCGCTGTAATTGGCCGCTAGACCGACCGAAGTTGGTGTGCTGAGCGCTGCAAGCACCACTGCGCTTTTCTCGATGGGTCCAGTAGTGAGGGGCGCCACCGTGAAGGCGGTGGCACTGCTGGCCAATGGGAATGGACAGTGCCCCACCTCCCTGGCACGTCGTTTTCGAGGTGGACATGGCCAACCGACGGTGGACTCGAGCAAACCTGGGAAGACTGCTGCATCACCAGCTTCCCAAGCTTCCCTACTTCCTTCCATGGATGTTACCCGGGCTCACTCGATTTGGTTCGATTCGATGCTTCCTGTTGGGCTAAGCGCTCGAGAGCTGCTGCCCGGGATGCGACAGGCCCGAGAACCAGCTGCTTCCTTGTAGGCGCGCGCCTCATTGGTTGCAGCCGTTGGCGCAGGGCCTCCGCTTCCCCTGCCAAGCCACGGTGCCTCTGGCGGACCAGGCCTGTTTTCAAGCAAATGACAAAAGACGACCTCACTAATCGATAAGAAACAAGAGACCATGCAAGACCTTGATCCTCGACTGGATTGGACTGAATTCTTTGCTGCTTGCTGGAAAGGGCCTAGAACAGCATGCGAGGGTGGCAAGATGAGATGACGCCAATGCAAGGTACGCCAAATTCAATCATCACCGGGTGCACACAACCCAGCAACGCCACGACGCTTGCGTTGAGCATACATAAGCAACCCTGGGGGGCATGAATGTGATTCATTACCTCTATCGTCGGTCAAGGACTATGCTGCTCTTCAAGGGCCTTTTCGCTGTACAAGGCTCGACTCTGTAAGCACAAGAGCACGCGCGTCCAAGAATTGGATGGATACTGATGCTGATGCTGATGCTGATGCTCTGTGCTGCTATTTCGGGCGAGGCAACGCACCGAAAAGACGTGCGAGCAGGGTGCCTCCAAACAAGCCTCATCCATGTTCGGTCCAAAAGGGACGGAATCGCTCGCTTGTCCGCCTTCATCTTTTGGTGGAGCAAGCCTCGACGCATTACATACCCGTTGCTCTGTCGCCATCAGGAGACCCTGATTGAATCTCTCCTATATCGTTGAAACAATGGGCCTCCGATGCTCCGGCTGGCTTGTTGTCCCCCTCTTGATTTGACCGACGAATACCCCGTCTTCCGGTTAAGGAACCGAGATGGTCAAGGTGAGCACTGAGTCGCCAAAGAGACCCATCTTGTCACCATTACTCCACTCGCTTATACCTGCAACACAACAAGGACAACTCATCTATTCAATCCTCAGGCCTGTGACATTTCAACAGGCTTACTCCATCATCAGCCAGCACAGCGGTGCAGGACGGCGACTGACAATTCGACAACAGAGATACTATATTGGTCACAGGGGTACCTAGTATATACCATGTTGAGTGAACTTGTACGATCTGTTTATTCACCATCTTTCGCGCGAGCGACTGATCTCACTGCTTACATGGCCCGTTCATTGCGTCAGCTCTTTATGTAGATACAATCGTTCAATACCCCCAGCCTGGGCAACCATTCAAGTGAATACAGCTATTGACGTTGGTGGAGATGGAGTACCTCTCCCTCGACTAGAGATGCTGGTGCATTACCGGTCCCTTCGTGGAAAAGACACCCATGGCCTGTGCCAAGTATTCTGACAGTCAGTTCAATGGAGGCTTGCAGGATCACGAGTGGCTCTGAGGCGCATCCATTTCGACAGAAGCGCACAAGATGCATATTCCCGATGAACGTGAACCCTTCCCCAGGGGCTGATTTGACGATGGATCGATCAACGGCAACCAGCAGCTAACCGTCAGACGGTCAACAATCGTGATATTGGAAACAAAAGTGACAACAATTCACTCGACTTCTCCATGCGCATCTTCTGCATCTTCTCACTGCTCAACATCACGATTCTCGCTCAGAGGAGCTAGCGCCTTGTAGGGTGCACCAGGTTACCAGTCCTAGAAGTTATTGGATATCAGCCTTGTGATTGGCATCTAGTTGAAAAGTAACCCTACTACCTAGCAGGTAATTTATAGAAGAGTACAATTTAGTAGGCCTGCTATATTCTCCTTCGCCCATATGGGACGCAAGGATAGTGACAGGATGTGTCGGAGTATCCGGACTAGGGAACGCAGAGGAAATGCCGATGATCGGGTTAAAACCCCCCTGTCGAGCGCGAAGCTGGAAACTGCCGTGGAAAGCGATATTGTTAGCTTTGTAGCGGCAATTGGCATGAGGGTCACGAGCTTCATGGGAAGCAATGAGTTCGTCTTTGCGGCCGAAGAGCTGGGTTGCGCGCGGTAAGAATTGTGCCAAATATACGGCGGTAGTCTAGGTCTCTGCTTCGATGGTTTGGGTCAGAACAGGGAGTAAATGAAACGAAGTTCAGGGTAATAGTAGTAATTTATACCATGCTATGAGGTAATTTAATGGTTTATAGCATGTGGTGCCGCCAGTTCAACAAGATTTGTTTGTTATCAAGCACTAACTAATAACAATGAATCTTGGCCATATCTGCACACAAGTCGAGATAACGTCGAGTATGAGCGAGTGAGATGGTCAACAACAAGTGTGTCGCTTTTTTATCAAGTGTCGTCAAGTTGGTGTTGTGGTTCTTAACAGCGTTCCAAGTAGATTTAGGAGAATATCCATCGCCATGGGAACAAGCGGGTACTCAATTTTGGATGCCAAATTGATGTCGACCTAGGCTTCTCCCTTGCGTCCCGGCCCAGGGCAACGAGCGGGTTGTGCATGTTTTCGCTTGTAGCCCGAGATTGATCGAGAGAGTGAGACATGGGTGCCACGCCGAGAACGGCATATCTGGCCAGATGCTGAATGGAGGTTACTTTTCCGTTGTGTTTGCTATTTACTTCCAGACTATATTGTTGCTGTCACGGCCTCAACCGGATCTTGGCCGATTCGGGCATCGCAAGACACCTTTTTAGCCATACAAATAGTAGAAATAACGTGATATCCAGGTGCAGCCAGCCGTGCCGCGTTGGACGTATTTGGGCCTCCGACCCTGACTCTGCCTGGCCTGTCGCTCTTCACTTGAGGCGCTGAGACAGTTGGCGGGGGACCCGCAAACTGCAATTCGTGAATGTGTGTCAAACAATCGATATGTATCAGACATAATAAAAGGTTACTGATGTAGTCACCCCGGAGGCCGGAGGCGAAAAACAGCTGCAGGGGAGAGACCGAGATGGGATTTACACTACAATCCGGAGGTTAGGCCAGCGGCGGAGACGTGGACAATGTCATGATGAAGATGTGGATGCAAAGTAGGGCGATTGATAACATCCAATCTCTGGATTCCTCGCAAGCGAGAGGTCTCGGCTCTGGCCTGTTGATGTAGCAAAAACCAGCTAGCTGTTAGTTGCATGGCATGCCCTACCCACGGGAAGCACCGTTTTCCAGCCTCAGTCGACTAGAACAAAAGACTCTACTAGCAGTCTGCGTTTGTACTGAGACGACGTATGCTGTTTACTTCCTTTGAGCATCAACAATGGCTGACGAGAAGATGAGGCAACTACTCCGTACAAAGCTCCCTGATTAGAATTGACTTTGGCGGGTACCGAGAGACTAAACCTGCATGGGATTGGCTTTGAGGCTAATTCTACGATCTGGGCCTAGCAAGGAGGGGCCGTCCGGCTTGGGCTTGTGGCCCTGGACCTTTGTGGCTCGAGTATCAAAGCCACGAGAAGCCTGGGCTTGCTTGTTTGGACACGGATATTATCATCATCATCATCCTACTGTAATACTGGCTTCTCCAGGGCGACTCGACGGAAAGCAGCAGGCGAGGATGAAGTAAGTGACGGCATCAAGCAAGGTTTGTTCGTTCTATCAAGGTGACAGAGAGGTCAAGGTGCGCTCTGGCTCTGCAGTTAGACTCCAAGTCTGCTTCTTGTAAGACTCTCTTTCGGGGTGAGTTCAGTGTCAAGTCCTACCCGATATGGAGCAACCTCGCTCCCGTCCACAGTCAACAGCTTGTGCTGCGTCTCGCTACCTGGCACAGAGGAGGAGGAGGGGGCTCTTGATCTCCCGAGTGTTGCACCAGGTCCCAGGGCAGCTCGACGCTGGTTCATGTGCGGTTGCAGCCCGGCTCCGGGTCCAACAATGGGACGAACGAGACTGACACGACGGTGAGGGCCGGCTGATAGACTGCTGGGTACTCTGGGAGCCGTTCACGGTTGGGAGGGTACTTGTTGCGTTATGGGCTGTCTCGACCAGACACCTTGCACGATATACACCGACTGTACACAGAAGATGACGCAAATGTATGGCAAGTCTTGCGTCGAGAGGCTGCATTGTCTGTAGCCACGAGAGGCCTGAGGTGCATTGATGATGATGAGGATAAAAGTGTCGTGAATATGGTTCGCTTGTTGCTTGCTGTTGTTTGGGTCACGTAACGTGTTGATCCCCTCGCACCGCTCTTTATTATCCTCGTCTTCCTCCTCTGTTTTTACTCCGCTACGCAACCCCTCCTCCTCCTCTTCCCTTTACGACATACAATATATTCTCCCTCGCTTCGCTCTCCCTCGTCACTAACAATTGCCTCTCGAAACATCCTTACCCCAGGCTCAATTGGTCATTGTCTATAACCTGACGGCGTACTATTGTTCCTTTGCCCATCCGCTTGAAAATATCGGGGCTCTTCATCTTCCTCCCTGATCGTCCACCGGTCAATATCGATCTCCCTGCCCAGGCAGCCCTTATCAAACGACCCTTTGCCAACCACCATAGGCAGACCTGAGTTTTTGGTCCGCCCGCCCAGACTCTACATAGACGGGCTACTACCACAGTACAACACACAGACGCGCATTATCGGGCTTGTCTCGCCCGTCATTCCTCATCATTCCTCTCTCTCTCTCTCTCTTGAGCTTCTTCTCCCTTAACTAGCCTCGAGGGACACCCGCTCTTGTTTCCCACCTCTTTTCGTGCCCGCGCATTCCGGCCCTCGCGTGCAACCTTGCGGCTTGTTGCCCTTGTTTCGCTCACGGGCGACTACATGTAAAACTGCTCAACGCCCGCTTGGTTGGAGCTGTCGGTTGCCGCAAACCTTTTCTCCTTGTCTTCCATCCTACCTCCTCGCATCCTGTCCTTTCTTGCTGATCTTTAATCTTGCTCTATCACCGCCTACTGTCTAATAATCCTCCCAATTTTCTCGGCACATCCTTTCCTTTTTGCCCAACACATCTTGGGACTGTCTTTATTTTGTCCGATATCTACCGCCGCCGTACCTACCGAGCTCCATTGTGTACATTCAACTACTTTACACGTATAGCCAACGTTTGTGTACCTACCAACCGAACCCTGTGGCCTCCTGTACATGTCGCTGCAGCTCCAGTCCGCACTTAACAACCAAGAACCGAAGAATTCGTACAGATCTGCTCGGCTCTGGGCTCGTCCCTGTCACATAATCGCTTCGGAGTTTCAAGCATCCAGGGTCCCTCTGCATTCCTAAACTTGTACCACACACCAAAAACGCACGGTTTACCTCTATTCTGTCCCGTCAGGTTCAATACTCTCCATCCTGTCTCCCTCAGACGCGAAAGCAGCGGAATCCGCAGCATCGAAGCTTCTATCGACACACGGAGACAATTAGTGGTGAGTTCTATTGCCTTTAAAAAGGCGGCGGCCCCCTGTCTCCCTGTCTCCCTCAGATCTCTACATCATCGTCAGCCTTACCCTTCATAACCCCGTTTTTATTTTTCGCCTCCACATTCTCTTGTGCTTCGACCAAACACTGGATTGTGCTGACACCAGCTCCAGCTCTTGGGCTTGCTAGTCTCATACCATACTATTTATTGTATACATCGAGATCATCCACCGCCAACTACCGGGCGACCCAGTATCTACAAACCTCGCAACTTATAGTCGTCGACCCGAGATCCAAAACACGACACCTTGCGTGTTCAGGTTTCGAGTCCAACAGCCAAGACCCCAGGCGTCATCTGCCGCTCGTCTCCCTCTCACTAAACACTCGGCTCCCTTGCGCTAAAACGCCAAACCCCAGCAGCACCACCTCCTGTTGACTTGCAGCCAAGCCCAAAACATCCACCTCCGACACCGGGAAATCCCCATCTGTTTTCTCGTCAACCACTTGCATTTTGCTTCAAGTTGGTTTCTGTGTCGTTCTTCCAACATCGCCATCATGACCAACATTGTTAATTCGGTGAGTTCTCTTGCATCAGCCCCCTCGTTTTTATCCACAAGAGTGCCGTTCTTGGCCGCTGCACATCATATCCCGTCCATTCATTCCTTGTGTCATGCCGTGCCCATGCCGTCAGCGCCTTGGCTCCAAGCCCTGGTCCAGGCCAGGGAGTGCGACGTCAGAAGTGTTAGGTTGCCCGCTCGTGTGTCTCAACCAAATGCGCCAGACTAGCGCACGACGGGATTCGCTACAACAACCTTCGAGTCGGCAACCAAAAAAACGACCACGTCCTGCGAAACGCACACATCATCACAACACATCACTTGGAATCCTTCTTTTTCGGCTCCTCTCTTACCTGCGAATCACATCGCATGCTGACATTCTCTCTCTCCTTACTAGAATCGCCCACGGCCATTCCCCAACCTAGCCATGCCTGCTGCTTCCAATGATCAGTCGCAACAGCAGCCCACGGCCTCGTCTGCCTACCCAGGCTCCAACCTCTATTCCAATCCCACCATCTGGGGCAGGTCCATCGCCAATGCTAGAGACCGCTCCATAGCCGCAAAGGGTGCGTCACTTGCCGTTCTTCCATCTACCCCGTCCCTCCGTACTCACCATCGACTCTAGATGCCGACGATATCCCCACCGGCTCCAGTGCTCTCAACGCCAACTCCGAGGCCGACGTCTGGCGCCCGACGACCTGGAACAGAGACAACCCGTCCCGATCCACCAGCTCATCGCCAAACCGAACACGAGATGGAGGCATCAGCAACGGCGCCGGCTTCTTTGAAGCCCCGCGTACAATGTCCAAGGGCTTCAATGGCAAGGGCTTCCAAGAAGAGACCAACCCGTATTACCAGCCTACAAAGCGCAGCCCCCAGGACGCATCTTACAGGGACATTATGGCCAATTACCCTTCGGCCCAGGAATCCAATGCCCCTCCCTCCCGACATTCACAAGGCTCGCCTGGCTTTGGCGATCTGTACGGTCATGGCCATGGTCATACCCCAAGCAACTCGATTCAGTCTCAGCGGCCGGTGCCTAGCCACTCGTCCTCGTTTCAGAACCAGTCGACGAACCAGCGCGCCTTCAACCTCAACAACAGGCAAATGGATGAAGATCTATCCCTCCAGTTTTCTCGCCGAATGACGCTCGACAACAGTTCTGCGGTCACCTCCGGGGCCGGGCCGTCTTTCAACCCAGCCTCGCAGCCCTTCCAGTTGAACCCTGGTTCTCAGCCCTGGGTCAACGAGACCGCAGCCTCACGTTTCAGCAACAGCGTCGATCTGGGCCCCGATCCTCTGAATGGTCAGTATCCAGCTATGAAGCGAGGTTCTGTCGACCGCATCTCTCCTGCGCAAAACTATCGCTTGGAGCAGGGAGGCAGCCCCAGGAACTACACACCCACGCCAGACCCTTGGAACGCCTCGGCCGCAGTCCGAGGCCCTAGGGCAGTCGACCAGGAGCGCCGCACTCTTAACCAGTATGCGCAGGCATACACGGCTTCGTATTACCCAAATCAATATCCTTATGGCAACTTCGCGGCTCAGTACAGCCCCCCCACCTTCGTCACCCCGTACTCCCATGACTTCCGTCCTTCTATGCTTCCCGGCTACCCATTGCCCCCTTTGCACGCTGGCTATACACTGGTTGGTAATAACCTGGTTAGCAACATCCCAGTCCAGCCAGCTCGGGATGGGCAGGACCCCGGCAGGGGCGTCCGCAGCGTCCTCCTCGACGAGTTCCGCCTAAGCTCCAAGTCCAACAGGCGGTACGAACTCAAGGATATCTACAACCACGTGGTCGAGTTCAGTGGAGATCAACATGGTTCGAGGTTTATTCAACAGAAACTTGAGACGGCCAACAGCGACGAAAAGGACAGTGTTTTCCACGAGATTGAGGCCAATGCCGTGCAGCTGATGAAGGATGTGTTTGGAAACTACGTCATTCAAAAGTTCTTTGAGCATGGCAATCAGGTTCAGAAGAAGGTTCTGGCGGAGAAAATGAAGGGCAAGGTGAATGATCTATCACAGCAGGTTTATGCCTGCCGCGTGGTCCAAAAGGTATATGCATCCCGTTTACCGTATGGAAACATGACTGACAATTATAGGCCCTAGAGCATGTCCTCGTCGAGCAGCAAGCTGAGCTTACCAAGGAGATCGAGTCCGAAGTCGTCAAAGTGATGCGAGACCAAAACGGAAACCATGTGATCCAAAAGATCATTGAGCTTGTGCCCAGAAAACACCTCGACTTCATCATGACTGCCTTCAAGGGCCATGTGGCGAGTTTCGCATCACACGCCTATGCGTGCCGTGTTGTTCAGCGTATGCTTGAGTATGGTACTGACGAGGACAAGGCCAAGATCATGGAAGAACTCCACAGCTCAATCCAGATCCTCATCACTGATCAGTACGGCAACTACGTGGCGCAGCACGTAATCAAGAACGGCAAACCTGAGGACAGGGAGAAGATCATCCAGTTGGTCATGTCTCAGCTCTTTACACTGTCAAAGCACAAGTTTGCATCCAACGTTGTTGAAAAGTGTATTGAGTACGGTTCGGACCGGCAGCGCTCTGAAATTCGGCAACAACTCACTGCTGTTGGAGCCGATGGTACGAGCCCTCTGCAGCAGATGATGAGGGATCAGTTTGGAAACTATGTGATCCGTAAGTAGTTAGGGCTGGGGGTGGTGATTGCGGCGTCCTAACCTGTGATACAGAAAAGCTGCTCGGTCAGCTCGAAGGCACGGAGAGGGAACTGCTGGTGGAGGAGATCAAGCCACAGTACCACAGCCTGAAGAAGAGCGGCACATCTCGACAGCTGCAGGCGCTGGAGAAGCTCCTCGAGCTTGGTGGCGGAAGCTCTCCGACCAGCAACGGACTGAACGGGCTTCCGGTTGATCTCCCTGTTCTGACGAACGAGTCCAACAGCCCGCAAAGCAGCGGCCCGCCCAGCACGAATGCCAGTGCCGTTGGCGCTCCTGCCGACGACATCACCAACAAGTCGTCGACGACAGAGGGAACAGCCTTGCGAGTACAGGACAACGAGGCCTAGGCGGCATTTCACCACAATCACAACGGTGGCAGGCTCACGTCCGGCCAATGGACTTCGATTCACGACTTGTATTATGAAGTTTGACTGGAATGACTTTGGGTGGTACGAACACGACACGACGCCCACCAGGAACAAGACACACTTTCACATGGAATATATGACATCTTTATACGGTTCACTAATAGAGCGCAGCAATGCGAGGGCTTCATCTTGGCCTCGCCCCAGCGCTTGACTTTCGAAATGGTTATACTTGACTGTTTATTATGGATATTCTTTGCAGCGGCCGGTGTATTTCTGGGGCTGCCAAAATGGCAGGCAAACAGGCACGACTGGCAGGCGCCCCTGCTGGGACATGGGAGAAGGTTAACAATACAGATTGGGGGCAATGGGTATTTGGATTTGGTCTCTGGCGCCGTGTTTGGCTTCAGTTTGTGCTCGGATTCTAGTGGCAGTGAATAATGCAGCGGCTGTTGCGGCAAAGAATGGGGAGACTAGACCATGGCCAATGAAGCGGTAAACCGAGACGTTTGGAATTGGGATTGCATTTAAAGGGATGTCTGTCTCGGCCCTGGAACGAGGGCGTGGGCGGGGACTTTCACCAAGGGATCAAAAGGGCTAAGTGGTAACGCCTATAGATATGAGTAGAATGGAATTGTTCATGTGGGCTACTTAGGTCAAATAAACTTGCGTCAGGAAGGGCATCTAGTGACAGCAAACATTCAAGCCTGACCATGTGTTGAGAACTGAAGAGAACATTGAGATTCAGCGACCTAACGTTATCGCTACTGTTGAAGCTCTCACTAGATAGGTACATAGTTAAGTACGTTATCGCCCCAACTATCAGATCAAGATCTAGCCTGGGGTGCTTCCAGAAATATACGTATCCCTGACCCCTGCGGCTAACGTCGGTGGTTCCATGGGGCCCTACCTTACCTATTCTAGATGGTGAAGGTGACGCCACGTGCAGAAGCCAGGTCAGGTACGGTAGTTGCCGATTCCGCTCCGAAATTTGCCCTTGACCCTTCATCTTTTGCATTGATACCTACATCCTTCTCCCTCTTTCACACGGCACTTTGCAATTTGGACATCATTGCATCGACAGATACGATCCCAAATCGACCCCCATGAGTGCGCTACCTCGAGTCCGGTAGTCTGCGCTATCATTCGCTCCATCTCTACCCCTTCCTGCGGGGTCTCTGCCCGCGATGCCGGCCGCTGCCCGCTTGACATTCATGAGTCCGCACGTGCTGCGCGCAGTTCGCACAGCTCCTCGCGCCGCAGCCTTTGCTCGGCATAGGGGCACCTTTGCGCGGAGGCGAGGCAAGGCTGTTGAACCTCACTCGGCGCTCAGCGAAACATCACGGCCGCTCAATTCCTCTCCCGGCATCATTGGCGGCACGGCCAGCCGGCCTGAGCCCGACCTGCCCGCTGCCCAGCAACCATCAGAGCCCACACAACCCGACAACGCCGCCTCGACGATAGAAGCCTCTAGCCAGAGCTACTCGACACAGTCCGGCGAGGCGACGAGCAGCAAGGCTCGTCCTAAAGAAAAGGAGACCGAGACTGAGACCGGGACGGCCCAGGAGGAACGATCAAGACAGACTCGAGACGAGGCTAAGCAGAGCGGCCCCCTCGAGGCAGTCTTGCACATGGAAACCCCCGAGACCATGAGGGCCGGCCCCGCCATGTGTCCGCCACCACACGTTCACCATTTCGATAGCTACTCGCTGGTTAGGCAGCTCCAGGATGGGGGATACTCGCACGGGCAGGCAAGGACGACTATGAAGGCAACCCGGTCGCTCCTCGCACAGAACCTCGATATTGCGCAGTCGACTCTAGTCAGCAAGAGTGACGTGGAAAATGTGAGATCAACCTGACAAGGGTCATTGACCGGCCCAGGAGAACATTTCGAGACTAATGATCTTGTCCAGGAGACGTATCTGTTTTCAGCAGCTTGCTCAGAGCTGAGCACCGAGATCCGGAATAACCGACGGCTTCAAGAGGAACAACTGCGACAACAACGAACACACCTACAGCACGAGGTCGACATCCTGACACAGTCCCTAAATCAAGAGGTCCTGACTCTGAATGACAATGTGAGGGGCTCGTTCAACGATCGCAAGATGGCAGTAAGGGAGGAGCAGAAGGTGGTGGAGAGCGCCGTAAGTTTCGACCGGTTAGGCGGCCAAGATGTGGCAATCCTAACAAGATCATAGGTCCAACAAATCAACTACAAAATCAGCATTGTGCTGAGCAGTGATGCCAAGTCGGAGATTGAGGCGGTGCGTTGGATCCTCATCCGCCGTTCCGTCGTGGGCATTCTCTTCATGGCGGTTCTTACGCTGGGCACGTTGCGATACGCTACATACGTAAGCCATGAACGAGTGAGGGAGGCAGATCAGAAGAAGAAAGACGAGGAGGAGAGGCGACGAAACGGCGGTAAACAAGACCGCACGTATGCCGCCGACGCAGCTGTGATCCTGGCTGCCAACTGATACTCGACATGAGATGGGACCACAACAGGCGAACGACATATTTTCCTTGGGATTTTTAACCGATACCCTATAGATTTTGAACTCGAGAGTGAGAATACTCTCCTACACGGACACTGGAATGACTACCTAAGGAGAAGGGCGTTGGGAGCGGCGGACTGGAGGAGCCATGATAAGGCATGATGAAGGGTGAGAACACACTCCGCACATACAGACTTTAACATATACTCGGCTTTGACAAGCCTATTTCCTAGATGTACATATAGACTTGATAAAGAAACTCGGACTGTTTTGTAGACAACGGCTAACTTATACGTAAAGTACCATATGTAGAGTGCTCCCCACAAGCCACAGCCCCTCATTGCACCGCCACCAGACCGGCATGCATAAAGCACCCCACGCGTCAAGTCTTATCGCAATCGCGTCTCCCACATCGCAATTCACCACCGAGAAACCAAGCAAGCATCACCACCACCACCATCGCGATAGACTCGCAATGGCGTCCACCGCTCAACCAGAAGACCCCGCGACCGAGACGGCGCCCGACCAGGACCCCACCGGCCCGTCCCAAGAAGCGCCAGCGTCGCCCCCGCTCCCCCAGCGTCACACAGCCGTGACTCCAGGCCCGCGCGCGGCGCGTCTGCAGGAGCTGTACGCGCGATCGCTCAAGAAGACGCTGGGCAAGATGGGCTTCGACAACATCGCGGGGTGCTACCCGACGGTGGCCAAGAGGGCGCCCAAGATGCTGGGCGAGGTGCAGACGCAGATGGTCAACAAGATGAGGGAGAAGTGCGAGGTATGTCCACGTCCATGTTTCTGCCATTCGGGCCGGAATTGTTTCGGATGCTGACGGCCAGTGTAGAAGGAATTCGAGAATATCCTCGTCGCCCGACAAGTCGTCCCAAAGCTAAACGACCTCGAGAGCCTCATCGGCGAAGCCTCGCACCGCCGCGCGGAATCGACAGCAACTACAGATCCGACACCGTACGCCTCTCTCCCTCCCCCATAAACACCATTAACATGAAGCCCTGACCATTTCTCTAGCCCTCATCTTCTCCCCCCCGCGGCCATCCTCGCCGCCCACCTGACCCCGTCCCTCACGGCGCATCAGTCTCAGCTCAACGCGCGCCTGCAGACGACGCAGTCGCAAAACGCCCTGCTGCACGACGAGGTCCGCCGCCAGCGCCAAGAGATCACCGCGCTCCTGGATGCCCTAGACGCTGTCGTCGCCGATGTCCGGGGCGCAAATGACGCCCTGAGGCCTGTTGTCGATGGTGTCGCTGTCGAGACGAGGCAAGGCATCGCTGCTGTTGAGGCGGCAGCTGGTGGACGACCGACGACGTAGGGATATGCATAGCTGCATAGTTTGAGCGAGACAGTCTTTGTATATGGACTACACTTGCGAGTGTAGAGGAGTTCGGGTAGGGTCTTTGGGACACGAGGCATTTACATGATACCATCATTTTGTATATCGGCGCTTACTTTATGAATCAATGTTTACACACAACCAATTATCTCTCATCGTTAAATAGCACAAGAGATCATTCCTGATATTTCGTCCCGTGAACAACCGTCGTATGTACAGGCAAGGCGACACAGCTGTCAAAGCGTGCCAAAGCGGATTGTATATACACAAAATCCTGTAGGAAGCCAAGGGACCATGGCCATCCAATGCATTTATCGCTCCTCAATGTCAAATAAACTCCGCCCATGATCGTAAAGTCATGGCCACCGCTGGCTGATGCAACCCCTGAATGCGCCGGTATATGCAAAAGTATTTACAACCATAAATAAAGAGAGATGCCGACAAAATGTGACATGTAGATATTGCATCTGTGTCGTCTGAAATGTTCGTGTAATCGAGAGCCATGTAGATGTATAAGGGGGAGATGAAATATGCGTTCCATCTTGAGTAGCAGGATGTGACGGGTCCTGTAGGTGCAAATGAGTTGAAGTGACGATGAGCCTTGTCGGGTAGACTCTCCATAAATGCAGTAGTCGAAACCAAGAGGTCGCAGGTGTAAGGTAATGGTCGTAGAGTCGTCGGAGTGGAATCAGCAAATCTATATCCTCCTATTCTCCGTATGCACCGTCTGCCAAGCCCCGAAGTAGTCGATCTCTCCGTAAGCCGGCGGTAAAACCCTGACCATGCGACCTGTCGTCCAATCAACATACCACTGCTTCCCCTTGCTGATGATGTAGTTGGACTTGCGGGGACTCCTGAAGAGTAGATTGCTGTAGCATAGCTTGGCGTACAGCATGTCGTGGGCACTTGACCAGCGATGCTCGGGGATCCATTTGCCATCCACAGGGTCGATGCCAAGATTGGTATATGACGTGTTGCTGAGCCGGCGAATCGGGTCTATTCGTGGAGGAGGCTCTACAATGTCCTCTTCATCCTCGTCAATCTCAGGTTCAGGCTCTATCCTTGTCTGAGATTCCGGTCCCACAACTGGAGACGTCGACGAACGGCTTTCTTCTGTGTTTGCCGAGACTTCCTCAGCACCCTCCTGCAGTTCTAGTTCTGAGAGATCCAAGGTCGTTGCGGTTGGAGACTGGCCGTGAAACCAGCGGATGCGTTGGATCCGAGGAATGGACATGTCACGAGGAAAGTCCCTATCTTCCAGGGGGAGAGCAATGTCGATGGCCGCAAATAGTCCCTCGAGCCACTTGACAAATGTACTCAGCTCAACGCAGCACAAAAGAAACTGATCTGTTTCTGCACGAACACGAATGGTATAGCGCCGCCTGGGAGACATTAGTGTCAGGTCCTTCCTTGAGCGCCAGTGGGCATCTTACTTCTTGTAGTCGGCAGCAATACCAACGTCGGCATAGAGCAGACTATATGACTTTTCGAGTTTGCCCTTTTTAATCCAGGGCGGGTTATCCGGGTCGATCGAGGGTCCATCATCGCGTGTCCTGCCCCATCCCCAGGCCTTCTTGACCCCGTAGATGTTGAGGGCGGTCCCGTTGAGTGTTACGCAGACGGCGTGCCATTGGCGATCCTCGGCTCTCTTTATTGTGTTCTCGACTTCGTGTTTCTTGTCAAAGACGCCGTCGAGCTGTAGTGAGCTCTTGTACTCGGGCAGTTGATCTTTTTGCTTGATGATATCTGGGCGATGCTTGATTTGGCCGCCCCCACCAGTCGCGAGTCGCTTCTCCTTGTGCGAACGGTTCCCATGTTTAGAGGTGGATTTGACATGCGGTTCTCGCTGGTACGGGGGCGGCTGAGAGGGTCGGCGCGGGTTTGTCATGACACGCTGGTAGTAGAAGTCCTCCTCCATCGAGACACGCCGCCTCTCAGGCGGCTCAGTAGGAGCGGTCGTGGATGATCCATCGTCCTCGAGCGGCACCCTACGGGATTCCATGGGAGCAAGCCGGACTTATATAAGAGGTTCAAGAGGGTCTCGCGACCAGCCGACGTGAAGCGGCAAGGGCGGACGGGATGACTCTGTGGCCTGGGGGCGTGCGGCTCAAGGAACATTGGCCGCAGGAGTCTCCGTAGAGGACGGCAGGTTGAGGAGGTTGATCATACCGACCCGCTCTGGAGATATGTGGAGAGAGTTGTTGGAGGAAGAAGGAGAGCGAGCCAACGGAGGAGAGCGTAGACGACAGGAGGACAGTCAGCGTGGAGCTGAGGGGAGAGCCATCTGCCATGGAACAAGAGGGCAGGGGTCAAGAGGTTTGAGGATCGTGGATCGAAGGGGTGTGAGCTGAGTGGGAGGACGGGTACTCCGGGGCCTGTCGGGGCCGGCCTCTGTTGGCTTCAAGCTTCGACGGAGGATGGAAGAGGAATAGAACGCGGCGGCTCTTTTGTTCGGGGGCTAGGATCGAAAGTCAGGGCAACAGCGAACGAACGAAGCGACGTCAGCCGTTTCCAAGGGGCCCACGTTGATGAGCGCGTGTGGAGTCAAGCGAGAATCACCGCTGTCGAGAGATGGAGAGAAACTTGAGGGTGTGCATGTGGACCAGAGCGCCGGCACAGGGTGGCGAGACGAGGCTGCAGCGGTGTTTAGAGGGACAGAGATTCGCCTAAAATGACAACGGATCTGATGCGAATCGGGGGCCTGATTGGGCTGCTCCAGGCCCGGGGTGCTCGGCTTGTGGGATGTGATGCGATGCGTACCTTGAGTTTTCCCTCTCGCTATAGCGAGTTCTTGGATGCGCCGAGCTTCCGCGCTGATTGCCGATCCCCGTAATAGTGTAATGTACTATGTATAGCGCGCCGAGACGTGGGAGGACCTTGCACCTACTACGTATGCTCTGGTAGTAGTATGTAAGCAGTACCTATGGAACCTAGGCGAGGTTGAGATGAGACAAAGAGGGACATCGATTCGCCGGGATCTCGAGTTGAAAGTCGGGGAAGGCGCAGGCAAGCAGGCGCAACACATGGCATGGCATGGAAATGGCTTGACCTGGCAGGTTCCAAGGGCCCCAACTTGCCCCCCCGGCCACCTTCCCGCCAAAAGGTCCCGCGAGCGCGGACCCACAGGACCTCTCAGAGAAGCCCTGGCCCCCGGCCCACGGCCCCACTGTCCTCAGCCAGCAGGGCTAGTCCCGGACGGGTAGGTAGAACGGATCACGGCACCGTCGTGGGACGTGAGAGCAAAACTACCACCAAAAAGTCCCTTGAATAATTGCCATGCATGGCTGCATTAAGAAGGGTTGTTATGCAGGTGCCGTAACCAATCCAATATACTCGTCACACTCTTCTACGATTTGCATTCTCCCCCAGGTGATGAATGCCATCCGAAAAGACCCTGTCCCTGATCAAAATTCACTTTAACAGACATAGTTACAGTATTACTACGTAAGCCACATCTAACGACTCGGCCGGGTCTCGACTCTTTGTCCGGCCTCGTGTGATCGATAAATGGCATGCAAGTCATCCATTCTGTCAGACAAAAAGCAGGGTCTATCCAAGCCTAAATCTATTCATGATGAAACCTAGTATTGTCAGACTTTCCATCTCGCATTCCTCGACATGATTTAGATCCTTCGGCCCTCACTACTTGATCCGAACATACTACGTTACGTAGAATAGTAAGGTAGCCTCACGAAAACGGCCGACAAAAAAGTACTCTTATTTATTAGACAACCAACAGGCGACAAAAGTACCTATTACTCGTTAAAAAGGACCATAATTCCTCCTCTTGACCACTCATTCGTCAAACTCCCCGACAAACTATCTACTAGGTACAAGCGAACCAAACTCCTGGGTAAAGTACGTATCTTTTCTGCTGTTGGACGCCGTGACACATACCTATCTACCTACCTATCGGAGTTTACAGTACATAGGCAGGCGGTGTGCAATTTAATCCGGAAAGTCAAGGTGATGATTGCTAGCAAAAGTGTCCGGATTATATTATATTACACACAGCCTGACAGGTAAGCCCTTTGGAGGAACTTTTGCTGCTCCCTTGGCACCTTTGAAAGCGGCCCCTCTCTGCGTCTGGGGTCAGGCTTTCTCGCTCCCTTTTGGTCGCGCCCGCTCATTTCTCAAAGGTCCACATTAAACTTTGTGTCTATGTATGTATTGGTGCTGTGTGCTGTGGTGTTGTGTCTTTCATGCCTTACTTAGCCAATAACCCGTGTTTCACCTATGCCATCCATGAATCATGTTTACTATACATCCATATTGCAAGGACTTATCGAGCAAGGCACGCATATTCAAAAGTACCTCTTTACATCCATCACCCACAGAGTAACAACAACACGGGTCCGAATCCCTCCAGTGCACGAGGCCCCTGTCTGGGGCCCCCAATCATCTTTTTGCGGTATGTGATTGGGAAGCGGGATGATGGGGCCATGGTATTGCCGTCCTGTCTCCGTAAACCGTCGAAACCTCCCGTACTACTGCACAAACTACGACGCACCAGCATCGAGCAGGGCCGACTCCGAAACACTCACAATGCTACTTCATCATTGCGCGCCCTATTTGTGCAGCGATGATCAAGATGATCAGTCCTGGTAGCAAATGGACATGCGGTTTGAGAGGCGCGGAACATCTTGTGCTATGTATGTACGTTGGCATTTACTGCCATCAACGATCACGACTTTGACGATCACGCAGGATTCCTCCGAAAACCTCTTTATACCGCTAGGATGCATCTGCCGAAACTCGTGGTTCACGCCGATTCCCATGTAGCATTTGGAACTGGATCCGCATAATTACAGAATGTGCCTGGTAGGGAGAGTACGAAATAGAAACTTTGTCTTAGTATTGGTGTTTCAAGTAAACTCACCACCACGGTCAAATAGTTTCGGCCATCCTAATTTATCTTGATCGCCCAAGTCACCCCCCGGATCTCTCGGTCACCCCCCGGATCTCTCGGCATCCAAGACTCCCAGAGCCTCAATCAAAACCTCTCCTTATTACCCCAAATCTTCCACCCGCACCTCACATGATCTACCTCCCGTCTGCATTGAGAAGGTCGTAATAATGCGAAAGAGTCCCTTTCCACCCACGGCGTCTCCGGAAGACACGCCCCACGGGAATAGCTCCCGACCACCCGCCGAGCGACCGGCGACCGAAGGGGTTCTTGCAGACGATTACGAAATACTATGTATTCTGCTCTTCGCAAAAGTCCCGTCCTCTTCAACAAAAGGTCGTTTGCCCATGAGGAACCGCTTCGGATGTAGTGAACCAACCGTTCGACTTGATCCGAGACCTACGCCTCATGGGCTGGAACTCGCCTCTGCTCTCACCTCCACCGCTAAGCTAGGACCGGTCTATGAGCTTCTCATCTCATATTGCTTCACCCAACTTGGCATGTCCTATGATTTGGAACTTTTTGTTCACCTTGGTATCTGCTCTACCTTGCTTCAACTCGCACCCTCCGCCAGATCCCCTGAAACAAAAGGTACTGGTAGTTGCGTGCACAGTAAAGCGTACATATTATGCTTCCAAATGGCCCTCGAATATCCGGTCAAGGCTTCTTCATCCATGGTCCTTGTCCGTCATCCTGCCTACGATTCCCCCTCTGGCCCTCTTGTGACCTCCGAGTATCGCCTCTATCGCCCTCCAATTCGCTTTTTGTGAGAATATACACGGCCATTAAGAAGTAATGATGCCAAACCAAAGCCCCCAGCCAAGGACCTTTTCTCCCCTTTTCGCTGAATCCGTGAGCCAATCGTCGGTTGGGGAGGATTAGATGCAGATGCAGCGCGCAATATAGCGAAACTGAAAAACGAACAATCATGACTCCGGGTTCCCAACTCCAACCATCCTCCCAAAGGGAATACCAAACTCCGCCTCCCCCTGCCCTTCCTCTCAACATCCGTATAGCTTCCGTATAGCTTCTTTCCTTCTCCCCTTGACGTTTTTTTGACTCTCCTACGCCTTATAAAGACAAACGGGTCGATGACTTATGAAGCCATAGTAAACCTTAGTGTGACTGATAGTTAGGCAAATCAAAGACTGACAGTGCCTGCCAGCTTGCTTCGGCCATAACGTATTTAGGCATTCTGGGGCTGAGCGCCACCACGACCACGAGAGGCACCACCTCGGCCGCGGTTCTGGCCAGAGAAGTTGCCTCGAGGACCCTGACCACCAGAGCGGCCACCCTCAGCACCACCACGGCCGCGACCAGAGGGACCGCCCCGGGTGCCTCCATAGCTGCTGCCGCCGTAGGCGTTAGCCTTGGGACGACGAGCCTCAACAACAATGTTCTCTCCATTCACGGTGTGAGGGTTGGCAGCAGCGGCGGCCTGGTAGCCCTCAGGGGTCTTGTACTCAACAAAGGCACAGTTCTATGACACAGTTAGCTTACTCTCGTCAGTTGCGCTGATGTTGTCACACATACCTTCTGGCGGTTAACATCAAAGTAGGTCAGCTCGCCAAAAGCAGCCAGGGTGCTCTCAAGCTCGGCATCCTGAATCTTATCCGTTACGTACTTGACGTAACCAAGGGTGCCCTCCTTCTCGGTGGGAGCTCCAGAGATAGACTGAGGGCGGGTTTGGCGCTTAGAGTCACCGCCAGCAGTTTGCCACCCAGACGTATCCTTAGCAGCAGCCTTGGCAGGAGGTGCAGTGGCGGTAGCGGCGGCGGCAGCAGCAGGCTGAGAAGCAGGAGCTGCCGCAGCGGGAGCGGGAGCTCGGCTCTGAGCAGGGACAGGAGGAGTCTTGGAGAGTGGAACAACGGGTCGAGGGAGAGCGGCAGCAGCACGGCTTGCCCAGGTCATGGGCTTAGGAGGACCAGTAGGCTGGGCGGGAGCAGGGGCGGCGGCGGCGGCAGGCTTGGAAACAGGTGTAGGGCTAGGGTCCTTGGGCTTTTCGGGCTCCGTGACGTCCTCTTCGGCAACCTTATCGGCAACCTCTTCGAAGTCGGCGGCGGGTGCCTCAGTCTTGGTTTCCGGGGCCTTGTCTTCCTCGGACTCGGCGGTACTGCCATTCAGAGTAGCACTGTCCTTAGAAGTGGAAACCTCCTCAAGCTTCTCGTCCACGACAGTGGGGTCAAGCTCCGCAGCCTCCTCCTCCGTCTCCTCAACAGACTTGGGCGCCTCAGCCTCAGCGGGAGCAGCAGCAGCAGGCTCCTCAGCAGCCGCGGGCTCCTCGACAGGCTCGGGGGCAGCGGCAGACTCGTCGTCGCTCTCCTCGTCGATGTATCGCAGGATATCGTTCAGGACGAAGTAACCGGAAGGTTGCTGTGCGAGAACAAAGGTCTGAACGAATTTCTTGGGCTCGGCGGCCTTGTTGGAGGTCTCGCCGATGACTTGGATGACAATGTTGTCAAAGGAAGCCTGTGAGTCGACGTTGGATACTCGGACCTTGCAATCTTGGAAGTCGAGCGCCTTGATGCGTTCTTGGATGGCCTGTTGTTATGACGTTAGCTCTTGTGTTGAAGAATAGCTGAACTTGAGAGGTACCTGTCGGCCGACCGAGACGTTGGCAACCTCGGCTTCAAGACCATAGACGAACTGCGAACGCTTGCCGTAGAAGAGCTACACGCCAGTTAGCGATGATCCAAACGCGTCAAGACTAAAAGAGCATACGTGGAGCTTCTCAGGCGACTTGCTCAGGGTGGTGTAATATTGCTCGACAAAGTACCAGCCAACCTCATCCTTGGACAGGTTACCATTGCCGGCAGCGGCAGCAGCGGCATCGACAGCAGGGGCGGCAGAAATGGGAGCTGTTTGTTGTTGGTCGGCGGATTCCTTATACTGGTCCTGGTGGGCGAAGTTACCGTTGGAGGCCATGATGGCTGTGTGGTTCTGGAGAAGCTAAGGAGACGGAAGTGGGTGACGGGGCGAAAATTAAGATGAGTTCGCGGCCGGCAGGCTCTTGGTCGCGGAAAGGCTGTAGAGGTAGAGACGAGGCCCGGGCTACTCGAGTAGGCTCAATATGGCGATCGCGTTCGGTCGGTGTTGGAGTTGTAAAGTGGTTGACGGAGTCGAGTAGGGCACGCCTGATGACAAACCGGGGTCAAGAGGGTTCGCGAATGGAGGCGACGACGATGTGGAAACGGGGGAGGGGTGGCAAGGGTCGAGGATTGTATAGACTCGAAGCGGACGGGACGTCGAAGGAGGGAAACCCTTATAAGAGCGAAGACGGAGATTGAGATTGAGACGAAAAGAAGAGGGAAGAGGGCGAAACAAGGCGGGATTGTCACGAAAGACTCTGGAATGAGGTTCGGATGATGTGGTTGTTGGTGGTTGATTGCGGAGGAGGTTGTGTGTGGCCCAGAAAAAAAACCACACACACAACAAACAAGACCTCTAGCTGTCGGGCTCGGAGGCGCCTGGTCCGTGCGTCACCTACCTCATCCACGATGGTCGGAACGGAAGCAAGGGCAGTTTTCCCGAAGGATCTCTAATGATCCAACAGGCAGAGAGAGTGTGTGTGTGTGCTTGAGCTGTTAGATTTGTGCCCAAGTTAGCCCTTCAAGCGCCTGTTCTGTGCCAACTACAGCTCTATCCCTTGGATGCAGCTCTCGCGTTCCGCGGCTCGTCCCATGTTCCACATCCCGCTAGTCTCAGGGATCCTGACGTTGATGTAATGTAGCATAATAGCACAGAACCCTGTCTGCTGCAGTGCACGGGGAATAGGTAGTAAGTTGACGTGCCGGTATGATGGATTCTTGTCATGTACAAGGGACCTGAGATCAGATCCATGGATATTTGCAGGTATAATGCACTGGTATACGGCAGAACATTGGTTCTCTACGGGCTCATCTAGGGCTGATCACACTGGATCCAATCCAAGGTGCCTACCTAGGTATCCCAGGTAATAACGAAGCGAGTGGTATCCATCTATCCATCCATGGATAGCTTCGGATCCTCTACAGCACCACAAGCTCCTCTACTTCCTCTTCTAGTCAGCGTAGCACCAGCTTCACATGATCGACATACAATTATCAACGCATCTATTAACTTCACTCTAGCCTAGCTCAGGCAGTCCTCTCCGAAAAAAAGAACACGAATTAGACGCCTAATCTACATGAAAATAATCCTCATATAGACCTTGGACTCTAATTTGCTAATTTTTACTTGTATTACCTAAACCTATTCGATATTCTATATCATACATACCGGGAAGGTGAATACAATTCTGCTGTTTTTCTTGACCTCCCAAGGCAGTCCATAGTGAGCACGGTTCAGTGCTCGCACTTCCTTCTTTGTTGATCATAACGCAAGGGGTTAAAGAACCGTCATTACTTAGCCAGCCGAGAAAGTTCTTCTCGACTTGAAGGGGACTAGAAACAGTATTGTGTTTATTGAGGACCAGCTGATTGTGGTATCGTCACATGCATCTCTGTTGACTTAGTCGCCCTTTGAGACCAGCACATTCCTTCAATAGACCATTGAGATCGGCGGAGATGTGTCTTTATCTCAAAGACAATCTTTGTTGAGCTTCCAAAGACACGTCCAGAGCAGGTCCTATCAGATATACGAACATTTACTTTCAGGTGCTGCAACTTGACCCGAGCCTCGAGGAAGCCAACAGCCAATAGCTATCCAATTCCAATGCAGACCTCAGCATGTCTCCTAGTTCGTCTCAGCGAGCATTGCAACGTCGCTAGTTTATAAATTCGTGATAAGCACTGTACCCAGGTCCTCAGAAGATCCAAGTATTACAATGCCCAAGTTCACCTCAGAAATCCGACAATGTCGCATGGAACATATCTCCAAAAGTGATAAATTGAGGACTTATGCGAATGCCAAACCCCATTTCCTCGCTTGTCCCCCACTGACGGTTACCGGATCGAGCTTCAAGGTGAGCAAAGTCTCCCTACCGTTCTCCTCGGTGAGAGCGCCAATGCGGGGTCCGTCCCACCGCCCACCTAAATTTTTTGGCTCGAAAAATTTCCACAATCTTATCAGTTGGAGAGTCTACAGGCGGCCGAACGAAACCACCACCACCACCGCCAACCTTTACATCCTCGCCGACAAAATCAACCCTGGGTCAGATACTCAATCGCAAAAGACGAGGAACGTGTAGACCAACCGAAACCCGCCCGCCAAAATGCCCAAGTCCAGACGCGCAAAGGTCGTCCACCTCACGCAGGTCTCCAAGAAGACGCGCGAGAACAAGGACAAGCTCTTCGAGAACATCCGCAATGCCGTCCCCGAGTACCAGAACTGCTTTGTGTTTAGCGTCGACAACATGCGCAACAGCTACCTCAAGGACGTGAGGCGCGAGTACTCGGACAGCCGGTATGCTTCACTTGCCCCGACGGGACTGGGATAGACAACTGACTCCCTCCACAGCGTCTTCTTCGGCAAGACCAAGCTCATGATCAAGGCCCTCGGCCAGACCCCCGAGGAGGCCATTGCCCCCGGCATCGAGGGCCTCACCCGCTACCTCGCGGGCACCGTCGGCCTCTTCCTCACCAACCGTCCCGTCGATGAGATCCTCGCCTACTTTGACAACTTTGCGCCCGTCGACTTTGCCCGCGCCGGTGTTGAGGCAACCCGCACCTTCTCCATCCCCACCGGCATCGTCTACGCCACCGCCGGCGAGGTCCCCGCCGAGCATGACGTGCCCCTTGAGCACAGCATCGAGCCCGAGCTGCGTCGCCTCGGTGTACCCACCCGCATGGTCAAGGGTCGCGTCGTCCTCGGCGACGAGTCCGGCGAGGGCGAGGAGTACGTCGTCTGCAAGGAGGGTGATGTCCTCGACTCGCGGCAGACGAGGCTGCTCAAGCTCTTCAGCGTGTGCCTGAGTGAGTTCAAGGTCAAGGTGTTAGCGTAAGTTCTCTTGTATTCTCTCCATCCGATTGTGCTCGAGACTAATCATGAGCAGGCACTGGAACGCTGCCTCTTCCGAGGTGACAGAGGTCAAGCCCAGCACCGTGGATGAGGATTAAGCAAGAGCGTTGGATGCTCGCAAAAACGGTGCTTAGACGTTTGGTTTGACATCTTCTGTTCGAATGACTGATACCAGCATGGAATTTTTATGGGATCTCGGCGTTGAGGGCCATGGGACGAGGAGGGCATCATGTTTTGACACTAGACCCGCCCCTGAATGACACACTTTTAAAAGCATACACGACTCGTCAGGAACTTCACACTTTGTGTCTCAGTCGGTACTCGAGCTGTAATTCTAACATGAAAACTCCTAAGTGATACATCAGGGTCGGCCTGCTCGGCCAGCCCAGGCGACATTTCAGGGGGTCAGCAGGTCACGGAGTCCTTACCCTGACCTTACCTATGTTGCGTGTTTGTTACGGCCGGTTCACCATCCCTCTCCTCCCAATTTTCTTCCCGCCTCCCAGAAAATCCAGATTGAAATACATATTGAGAAAGTTACCTTCCACCTTGCCTCGTCTCGAAGCCCGCCAGGATACACCGACGGGCGTCATCGCAAATGTTGGGGTTTGGTTTCGGGCTTGACAAGTTAGGTGGACAAAGAAAAACTGGCGAATCCAGCAAGTGGTGGAAACAGGGAAACCGGAGTCGTCAGAGGTGTTTGGTGATGTCGACATGATAGGCGTGCTTACCCTTTGGTGGAAAAGGGAGGTGAATTAATGACGAATGGATGAGAATCGGCAACCCACCAGAGGTCCAGGAGAGAGAATGCTGCTTTAGTATCGGCGCAACTTCCGAGGATCCTCATAGCCACCACCGTCGTATCCGCGTTTTCGGCCGCCGTCATCATCGCGGGGTCTGTCGCTGTCTCTGTAGTCTCTGTCCCGTTCGCGATACCCACCTTCTCGTCGGCCGATGGGCTCCATGTTGCTTCCGGTGCGTCGGTTCTCGCGGTCTCCGAATCGGCCGCCATCACGGTAACCACCACCACCGCCGCTGCCGCCGCCGCCGTGTCTGTCGTCAAATGAGCGGCTGCCGCGCGAATCATACCCACCCGGGCCTCGATCGCCCCTCCGATCACCGCCACGGTCACCGCGGTCACCACCTCGGTCGCCACGGTCGCCTCGATCGCCATATCCGCCACCTCTTCGCTCGAAACCGGGGCCAGATGGCGCGTCGCTCGGTGCGCCGTATCCGTTTCTATCGCCACGGCTAAAGTCACCGCCGCCGCGGAAGCCTCCACGACCGCCGCCAAAGCCTCCTCGGAAGCCACCTCGTCCGCGCCCACCACCGTCGAAGCCTTTGTAGCCACCGCGGAAGCCTCCACCGAAGCCTCCGGGGCCTACAGGACGAGCAGGCATCGACCTGGTGTATCCACGGCCGCCAAGACCGCCGCCGAGTCGACGAGGCTTCCATCCCTTAACGGTTCTACCCCGTTCAACATCTACCTTGATCCGTCGATCCTTGATGCGAATACCATCGCAAGAATCCAGGGCAGCTGCTCATGGTTGCGCCGAATGGCGCGGGTGTCAGTCAATCTTACCATGAATAGTACCTTGCGTGCTGAGCGAGTTTGACAAAAGAAAAGGAAGAAGCAGAGACGGGCAAGCTTGAGGGCCCTTGTGTCTCGCTGTATACTTTGGGAGAGGGGCAGGCTTGAGGGCCACAACTCAAAAGGTACATCCATGGGGGGAAAACACGTCTAGTCAGAAAGGGGATGGGGTTAAGTTTACCTCTCATATCTTTCTCTCGTTCAAAAACAACGAAAGCATATCCTCGGTGAGGCTTCTTCTTCTTGTTTGGCTTCTCGTGGGCGTGTGTGTCAACGACGATGCGAATCTGCGTCTCAGTTAGCCAAATTGAAAGAAAGAGGTTGATGATGGTAGATTGCGTACGCGCTCAACGGGGCCGAAGCGACCGAATTCCTTCTCCAAGTCTCTCTCGTCGGCATCGTAGCTTAGACGCGCAACAATGAGCGTCTTGAAAGCGTCACCGCGGACGTTGGGATCCTCATTGGGCTTGTCTACACGCTCAGTTAGCGGCCGCGCCGCAGCCGCATGGCTGGGTTTCTCCTCACAGTTCTTGGGCGCCTGGGTGACGAGGTTCTCGGCCTCTTCCTTCTTCTCCTGCTTCTTCCGGTCGCGTCTCTGCAGCCAGCTCTCGGTCGGGTGGTAGACGTCGGTCTCCTTGTACTTTTGGAGCTCAGGGAGAAACTGCGCGACGCCGCTGTAGGGGGCTGTCTTGCGATCCTGGGGCGCGTGGTCCGGAGGCTCAACCCAGCGCAGGGGTGGTCGCGCCGCGAACAGCGCGAGCAGATTCGGGGGGAGCTTGTCTGTCATCGCTCAGTCGTTGTCTTCGAGTGTTGGTCAAAGAAAACGAAAATGAGAGAAGAAAAGGATCAAAGTGAAGTGACGCGTGCGGGCCACGATAATTGTGTAATTAACAGAAAGGCCGGGCAGCACGAAGCTTAACTGGGGGGTGTCGCTCTGTGGTGAAATTATCCTGACAGGAGGCGCCTTGAGGCTGAGGTAAGGAGCACCCGATGTTCTACCGGTTGGCGCTAAGCCCTCTTTGGGCCCCCTGCACGAGAGCTGATTTTCTGGCGATGGCCTCGCGAGGGTACAACAAACTCTCCTTGGTTGTTGTCGGATCATGAGGATAGCGATTGACACGGCCAGACAAACATGACGATCCAAGCGCTACGGCAAGTATCAAAGGGCCAGGTGAGTCTATCCTCCAGCACCACAGCTCGCTCCAGACTTTGTTACTGACGCTATTAGAATGGCCTCGGCGCATTCATCTTGCAGTGCAAGAAGGTGGACTTTTATTACTGCGACTGGGCCGGTAGCTCCAAGGGCATGAAGTGCGTTTCTCGTCCTCCATGACCTTTCCTTCGTTGAACTAGATCTAACTGTTTCTCCAGCGGCTTCATCAAATCCCTCCTCCCCAAGTTCGCCGCCGCCAACCCCCAAATCGAGTTCTCCATCTCCCCCCGACCTGGCAAGCACCCCGTGGTCGTCGGCCACTATATCAACGGCCGAACCAAGCCCATCTGCGTTCGCAACATGTCGCCCTACGAGATCTTACAAAAGGCCGAACTGCTCCGTGACGCCAGCGGAGAGAAGCTGAAGCGGACGAACAAGGCGGTCACCAGTGCCCGGCCAAGTGTGCGTGGTATCTGGTCCCCGTACCACGGCAAGGGAATGGTTGTTTAGAGTGTCTGCTGTGCTTTTTTGGGTTCTATGTACGTATATATGTGACAGCTTGGGGGCTCCTTGTTGCATTGGGTGCGAGGAAATTGTACGATTCAGAGTCGGGACCTCCAAAACCACATGGAAGCGTGAATGATTGATTCCCTCACCACGTCTACAAGCCCAGCTATAGTGAAGTGCTCAAATTTGCACATCACCAAGGTCGCTGATGGCCGGCTTATCGGCATCACCAGTTCTGTTCGTTTAGGAGCGTAGAGTGAGCCTTCATTCACAACACATCATCTAACAGCTAATCATGGGTATAATTTTTCTTTTCATTCATCATCTGTCTGCTCTTGGGCGGTGTGTCCTCGGCAGAACAAGCTTCTAACTTTTGATATTGGTTCCTTACTGCTTGGTGGAGTTGATGATGTCGACGACTGGACATGGTCAGCAAGGTTCACTTTAGAGGCAATCAAGGTCAACTTACAGGCAGGCTTGAGAGAAGCACCACCGACGAGGAAACCGTCAATGTCGGGCTGCTTGGCGAGCTCGGCGCAGTTCTTCTCGTTCACGCTGCCGCCGTAGAGGATGCGGGTCTCGTCAGCGACCTTGTCGCTGATGCTGCGGAGGAGGTCACGGATGGCCTTGTGGACCTCCTGGGCCTGCTCAGTGGTGGCAACCTTGCCGGTGCCGATGGCCCAGATGGGCTCGTAGGCGATGACGATGTTGCTCCAGTCCGAGATCTGAGACTTGAGAGCCTCGATCTGGGCAGAGACGAACTCGATGGTCTTGTTGGCCTCGCGGGTGTCGAGGCTCTCGCCGCAGCACCAGATGACCTTGAGGCCGTTCTCGATGGCGTACTTTGTCTTGGAGGAGACGACCTCGTCGGACTCGCCGAGGATGGTGCGGCGCTCAGAGTGGCCGAGGATGGTCCAGTTGACGTCGTTGTCCTTGAGCTGGGAGACGGAGATCTCGCCGGTGAAGGCGCCGTCCTTCTTGTCGAAGACGTTCTGGGCGGCGACCTCGATCTCGGGACGGATGGAGTCGCGGACAAGGGGGAGGTAGAGGGCAGGAGGGGCGATAACGACCTCTGAATATGTATGTCAGCTGTTGTTTCTGGGTAGAGGTTTGTAGATGTGCGTCCTCCGGGCATACGGGGAGGCCGATGCGGGGGAGGGGAAGAGTGCAGAGGGCAACATACCGGCGTTCTTGTCGATGGTAGCGTTGTTGAGGTTGGAAACAATCTCCTTGATGGACGACTTGGTGCCGTTCCTATAGAGACAACAGTGAGCCTCTCGATGCAACCGCGACTGCCCCGATCTTTGCGGGCTTTTTGCTTCTTGGAGGGGTAGAGCAAGGAGAGAGCTGGCCATGGCGGGGTAAAACTTACATCTTGAAGTTGCCGCCGACGAAGAACTTGCGAGCCATGATGGGCGATTAGATTTGGGGTGTTTGCTTTGCTTGGAGTAGAAGCAAAAGAGGTTGAGGCAGAAAAGAGAGAGTATTGGGGAAAGGAGGATGGAAGTGCTTGGATGGAGACGAGGTAGCTAGCTATTAGTAAATAGTTGGGAGAGTGAGGGAGGTGGTGCTTGTTTTAGCTGGAGCTACGTGGGCGTGTCAGTTGGGGCGGGCGGAGGCGGCTCAGGCCAGGTCCAACCACCATCAATCACCATCAGGTCATGAACAGACGGACAAGGACGTGCATGAATGAATGGACTAGACTGTGTTGAGATTGATGAGTCCAGTACGTGAAAGTCTTGTGTCATCTGTATCACTACTGTTAATACAATTTGAACGAATATTCACAAGATTGCATCAGTCATAGGCCCAAGTATCACCGTCAACCTAACTCGTCGGACGCACTTCCGTATACTTCACGCACCATACGGCAGACCCCGGAGCTCAACCACCGTCCACCGGGTCCGTCCCTCCCGTTTCTCGCCATCCATCGCCGCGCGGGGGCCCCTACCCGAGGATCAGACCCATAGACCTTCCAGTTCATTCTACAAGCAGTCCAGTCCTCCGGGTACCTGAAATCTCATCAACCGGCTCAAGCACTGACAGCGTCATAGTGGAGGGGCCAAAGGGCTAGTTAGTAACATTTAAAGTCTACTGGTAAAAAGGCACGTTGAAATACCGAGACTTTGACCGAGCCGACCTCCAACTCGGAGATACTGACCGCTCGCTGTGCGTTATATTGTAGACTTCAACATCGTCCCATGAGCAGAGGCTCTACTAGAAGCACGAGCATCTCTCGGTGAGCCTCCGTGCTTGCGCGTCAGCCTCGCCTGGGAACATGTGCCTCACCGTATTCCCCTCCCCTTCCGTGTAAGTAAGTGTAAGTGTAAGCGCTCTCGCCTTGCGGATGCAAGTCAGAGCATCCCCGGAAACAGCAGAGAGATGCTCTGCTGCAGGGCAGATATCTCTGTCCTCCAGAAACACCCAAGACTGCTGCATATCGTAAAATCGCCCTGCTTCTTCCGAGCCTGCACGTTTCACCGCTGCTTGCGTGTCTTCCACCGTGCCTAGACGTGTGCCATCGAGAATCTATCCATCTATGCTAATCTCCTGGCTACTGAGATGATACCCGGAGAACTCTTCAATCTCGGGGTGATCTGGAGATATCATCAGATGATAATACGCAGTCTTGAAGCCTCGAACCACGACATGACTCCAGACATCATGCCATCCAAGCCGTAAGGTTTATTCCTAGTCATGGCACAGCATACTTCACTGCACAACACGTACACGTCGGCCCAATCTGAGTATTATCAAAATGTAAACTCCATTTTCCTATCCTTATGACCGAACAATGTGTCTATCTGCTACCCTCTTTCTGTGTTCAGGGGTCTGTGTGTCTGTAAAATCTTTATCGAACTAACAAAGCCCTAACTAAATCCTCCAGTTCGACTTCCTTCTCGGCTCTGCAGTCGCTCCCATATTCCTTCCGCAAATTGTCTCCGTTCTCCTCCAGGCGCCATGCCGAGGTACTGACGGCGGCGTTCTCCTTTAGTTCGTCGCCTTGGACCCGAGACTCCGGCGCGATGCTATTCTTTCCTTTCTTTAGGAGAGATCCTTGAATCGCTGGGATGGACGTCACTGCCAAAGATCCATGGGCGCCTGTTTGCCCGATCAATGAGGCGTGGGAGGTCAGAAACCTGTCTCTTGTAGACGGTGATCAATGTCTCCATGCGTGCACTCGCACGTTTCAAAAATAATAAATCCCAGTAGCAGATACGACTAGCTTTTCTGACACTCGAAATTAGCATCGTCCAGCAACACAACCAAGAATAAATCAAGCTTACAATTTATTCAACCGGTGCCAATAGGGGTGTTGCCAGACTTGGTGGCGGCGTTAAGATCGTTGGTGAGCTTCATCATGGAGCTGAGGCGCATCTGCATGGTGTCGATGTGCTGCACATTGTCGGAGTCCTCGGGCTTGACGAGGTTCTTGAAAAGGTTCTCCACGGCCTTGCGGTGCTCCATCCACTGGTCAAGAAGGGGCTGGGTCAGATCCTCCTTGGTTTCCTGGGCGGCAGGCATCGACTTCACGGCCGCCTTGCGGCTAGTAGAAGTCTGGCTCTCAGAAACGTCAGTCTTGCGCTTGCGGCCCTTGGAAGGCTGGGCAGCTGCGCTGGTGGGTGAGCCACCAGAGCTTCCATGGTCGTTGTGGACTCGCTTCATGTGGTCACGGAGGTTCCACTGGCGGGGAAATCCGTTTCCAGGTACGGCACGCTCGCAACCCTCGTAGACACAAAGGAAAGGCTTTTCTCCATGGCCATGTAGTCCGTGAGCTTCACGCTCGTGACGGAGAAGGCAGGCAGTCGACGAGAAGCGTGCGCCCTCACAGGCCTCAGCCTTGCAACGGTAGGGCTTCAGGTGAGAATCGACGAATTTGCTAACAAGGTCAGTATTATTGTCGAAGATCACGTGGACAGAGAGAAGCATTTCTTACTCATAATTGCACTTGAGCTTCTCAGCCTTGTGGTTGCAGCTGGCCTGGCCTTCCCAGGGGCAGTGGTAAAGTCCGTCGTCCTGAGGGGCGGCCTTCTTGTAGAGATCGTGGTCCCTGGCGGTCTCACCGTCGATTGTCTGTCGTCGTGGACCAGTAAATGCAGAGGGCAGAGCAAGACCATCATCATGCTGGGTCATGACCTTTCCGCTGCCATCCTCAGACATGACGGGGATGTTCATATCAAGGCTAGAAGGTTCGACGTGGTGAGCAGCCGGCTCAGAAGTCGCAGTGAAGTTGGGCAATACATACCTTGGTGACTGGGACTTGATCAGAGGGGACGAGTTGGGGCTCTGGGTGGGGAACCACATGTCCTCAATGGTGTTTGGGGAGGAAGATCGGGAAATGGAGCTAGAAAAGCAGTCCCAGGAGCTAGGAGGGGAGTGCTCGGCGAGATTGACATCAGGCCCAAGCTGCATGTGGGATGGGACCACATGGAGTGGGCTGGCATCCGGTAGAGAAAAGGTAGCATCACCGTTCAGTCCGACGTCGAGTGCATATCCATGCCAGTACATCTGAGAGATACCATCGGGATCAGAGTCCAGGAGGCAAGAATCAATTCCCGCCATGGAAGCGCCGGCCCGGGTTCCATTCTGGAGAGCGGAAGTATTACCTGTAAAGCCCACGTTGGTGGACATGTGTGAAGATGATTGAGACAGCGATGAGCCGCTGGACCTGCTCGAGCTAACCCTGGACATGGCGTGTCCTCCTTGGGGTGCAGAAGCGGTCCGGGAAGCGGCCCAGTTGGTCTGGATGTCCTGGCGTCCATGGGAGTAAACCCTTGTTCCTCGGGGTGTGGTCTGTCCGGACATGAAAATGAACTCCTCGGCTTCTCCTGAATGAGCGGATCCATTGTCTGAGAAATCTTGAAAGTTCTGTGGTCCTTCTGCTGTCGTAGCCCACGACGAACCTGCCAAGAGGTCCGTGGATGGTTCTGTTTGACAAAAAGAAAAGAGTCCGGATGTGTTGGAAGCCATAGAAGGCTGAGAGAAGCTGAAGTCGCTGGGGAAAGGTCAGTGCCATACTCCACAACCCAAAGCAAATCAACAGAGAGAAAGAAAATGAAAATTCAGAACAAGACATCAGTCATTGCTTGAATCAACTTTGAGTCTGTTGATTAGGTTAGCAATTGCACTATCAGAGGTCTACAGCAGTATTGTACAGACCAAGCATGACAGTGTATAAGGCAAGTCATCTATGGTTAGATCTTGCTTTCTGTCAAGGTTCCGTCGGATGTCCATGGAGATGTCTTGGCGTCAAATCCGGTTTGTCATGTAAGTCACAAGTCGAGTCCAGGCAAAGTTATCCGGCGAGGTGATTCGAATCGTGGTGTGGCGAAAAGTCAAGGATATCAGATTCAGTTCGCAGTAAATCAAGTTGGTATAGCAACATGCAAGTTGGTGAGTGGCTTCCAGAGAGTCGAGCGTAAAGCAAAATAGGATCCTTGGCATCCATAAAACGTGGAACGGAATGGTCCAGTCAACGGAAGTGTACAGCAGTATTTTGGTGTGCTCATTCGGAAATCCTGTGCGGTTGCACATGCAATCAAATTGGATTGCCAGGCTGGGCCTGAGTGCGACCTTGTTAACAACACCATAAGGCGAAGCAACGAAGCACGAGTCCTGGGATTATTGTTTCCACGGGTTGTTTGATATCCACAGATTGGCTGTTCTCCAGCTGGGTAGCAGTCCGGTTCAGAGTTCAGATCAATAGGCCATAATCCTTGGGTCGGGTCCATATCATCCGGTAAAGAATCATCCTCCATGGAGAAAAATATCCGGTTTGTAATCCATGGATAAAGCTGTAATTCTCAATCTGCAGCAGCGGGCCATACTCACCGATGGCATGAAGCCAGTGAAGAAAAGATATTGTTTTCAAGTCCGGGTTCGGACAGGTCCATGTCTATCAGAGTCCGGTAAGAATAAAGTGTCGAGTGTCCTTGGAGATAATCCTTTTGATCCATGGTATGTGTCCTTGGGTCGAAAGCTTGAAATGGTTTCCTGGAGCGACATCCTTTTGTGGGAAGACAGAGTGAAGCAAGACGATACATGATTTGCGGGCAACATGATAAGAAGAAAAAAAGCAGATGCAAGCCTCCCTGGGAAGAATAAAGGAAACAGTACCTGGAAAGCGAATGGACCTCATCGAGGTCACTCGAGTTCTTGTAACCAGGCATGGTGGCCGGCTGTGAGACAAGAGCAACAGTCATGGTATCCTCGGAGTAGAGCAAAATTGAGCTCAAGAGATCCAACAGAGCAACGCGGGACGTTGTCTTGCAAGTTCAGACCAGTGGCAGATACTGTTTTGTTGTTGGTGTTGCGCGACAGGAAGATCCTTGGCCGGAAGGGCTGCTCTCAAATTCCTTTCGGAGAAGCAAGCGGAGTAGTGTAGGTAGTAGAAAAGTAGGTGAGTCAAAGAGGTGTAAAGGTTGGGTCGTCTGTGGAGGATCAGGCCGAAGCGAAGGTGAAGATCGTCGGGCAGTAAGAGGCGAGAGTTGGGCTGGAAAAGTGAGGAAGCAGAAGTGAGACGTTGGGCAACGAGGGACCCTGCGGGTTTTATTGTTGTCAAGGCCTGACGACCTGCCCAAACAGGGTCCCACCCGACACACCAGATGCCAATGAAACTGCCGCAAAACACGGTCTTGACAGTGGCCGCATGAGTGAGTTGGCGTTTGTGTTTTCAGAGCGCAGAGACCGGTGTGTTGGGTAGTTGCAGGGATATGCCGTGAGGGATGGGCCAGAGCGACAGCGACTGGCCAACTTCCCTGATTTGGGGAGGGGCCCAGTGGAGAGCAGGCCTCGCGTCGGTCCTATCAGCCGGCCTCAGCCAGTCAAGAGGAGGGATCATGGCTGATGGACAACACATCACTGCAGCTCGCGAGCGCAAAACCAAGCTCGAGAAACCGCAGGGAAATGGCGGCAACAAGGGGAAACCCATGACAATAGGAAACCAAGAGGCTGGCACCGAGATTGCGCCCGTCGTCATCCTGTCTTGTCGACAGAGTTTGCATCGTCGTGTCGATCGTCATGAATCAGACGTCCAAGCGCTCTTCGAGAAACATTAGTCTGAGAGGGCAGTGCCGGTATTGGACCTCAAAGTATCGCTCCTGACGATCTCCTCGACCACAACATCATGCTCTACATGAGCTAAACGGCACTGACGATCAAGGGGGCCCCTAGGCCCTTCGCTTTCTGGCCGTCCGCCGTCCCGCCGCAGACGAGCACCACCCTCCTCAAACCCCTATCTCCTCCGGCCAGGTCAGCACGGGTGGATTCAAGCAAAGCAGGCATCACCAACCATTTTGCATCCGGCGAACCGGCATGCAGCCAGCGGCACACCGAGTCTGCCGCCCATCACCCAGGCTGTGAGTCTCTGGGCTCTGATTGCTCGCGCCGCAGACCACACGGGGCGGGGTAGGTCTGGGTCCGTCTTCAGCAGACCATGTGTGCTGTTTACGAGACAAAGAGTGCCTCAGAATTCGAGGATATGCTGCAGACAGCGAGCCGCCGGTAGAAAGGCCAATGACATACAACCGTCAGTTGCGACAACGAGACAACAACTCCTCAAGAGCCATCATGTGGTGACCCGGTGGGACAAGAAGCGAGCCTAGCGAATGCCGTGTTTGTGATGACGCCAAGACGTTATCGTTCGACATACGTAGTGCGCAGGGAGCTGGGGTCTAATAAGTCAAAGGCAGGGCGTCAGAGAAAGGGTGATGCCTGCTACTGTTGATGCGTTGTTGGTGGTTGATTGCCTGTCTCTGCCCGTTTGAGCTTGCTTTTCCAGGGCTCTGGGCCAGGCACTGCTTCCACGTTCCAGACGCAGTGAACAGCAGGGGCCTGTGAGCCCCACGTGAGGACTCCCGCCGGGACTGCCCGCTCAGCTCCTTCCGGCAGTGGAAGCCAACAGACGTTCCAGACTTTCTTTACCTTCCCGATGACGCATAGCTTCATGCGGCTCTACACCAACTTCCATGCCATCAACAACTCATCCCCCCTTATATCGACATATCACCTTCACGCAACAGCTCGCGGTTTCCATCACATCCCATCTTGGGGCATGTTATCATCGGCATTTGTCGGCTTCGATCAGCAGCTCGCCCTTGATGACCCAAGTGAGCCAGCCATAGTTCCAGAGCGACATCCTCGCATAAATCAGCTAAAAGCCTTCAATGCTTTCCATACATCATTTCTCATATTCTAGTCTGAATCCATAACCTCTATCACTGCTGAGCTTTTGCTGCTTTCGCCTCCAGCCAGCCCCTCGTTCCACAGCTCCTCCAAACCCCGTTCAACCTCTCCCTCTATCCTTCCTAGGATCCCAGCCAACATTGTCTTTGCCGACTGCCAGTTGTTGATCTCTAGTTCTCGGCTGGCTAGCTTCATCTTGTCACTGTAGACTGCTCGCCACTTGGCCAGTTGTCTTTCCTCTACCATGTTGCTCGCTCGACCTGTCGATGCAATGGCCCCCCCGAACATAACGCACCATAGCCACAGAGACTGTGTCCATTCACTCGTCTTGAGATGTTCTTCGCCCGCGTTGACGTCGTCTATGAGTTGTTCGAGAAGCCAGTCGATCAGGGTGACGTCAAAGTATCTGTGGCCTAATTCGGAGCAGAGGTAGAAAAAGGTAGCGATGAAACTTGTCCGACTACTCTTGGGGTCTCCGTTAAGAATCCGGGGTACGTATTGAGTCGGGTTGAATCCCCTGGAGATCTCGTAGTTGAGATTGAGTTCCCTAGTATGATTCTGCCACCTTCATGGAGGTTTGCTGACTCAGCTCTAAGGCTCATCAAACTTCACGATCTTGTAACTTACAGACGGGCTGCCTGGGTGTCGTTGTCCTCCCACCAGCCATATCTAGGCGCCTCACGCGGTGGCAACGCCGTAATATCCCAGATGGATGCAAACAGAAGTGCCATAAAGGTTGGCTGATACTCTGGTACGTTCACGAGCTGGCCTGATCTTCCGGTACGCAGTCCGTTTCCGACCCTATTCGAAGAAAGGTTAGCAGGACCTTCCATCAAAACTTTATCTGGATGAATAACATTTTCAGCATCGTCTGCGGTAGTGTCGGGGCTTGATCCGCCCTGTTCCATTCCTTGACTGCCGACTGGATGCCTTTGAGGTGTCGGGACGATGCATCGAGCTCTCCTATTGCGCCCTGGTCGGATCACGAGTCAGTCTTGGTTCAGCCACCGCGCTTTGCAAGATACAGGATATGCTTACTTCGGTGAGTGCAAGCGCAGAGATTGCCAACATGGTGTCTCCTCTTTGTGCAGTCTCGGGTCTTTGGAGCTGTTCTCTCGCGTATTGGTAGGTTGCAGCCTTGTGGTACAGGAAGGGAATCCTGACTTCGTCCATGGAGCCCGTGACCCATGCCCACTGACACGCCGACAGCATCAAACACATGTGCATATAACCGGGGTTTTCAAAGGACTTCTGGATCCTATAAACCAGTCAGCTGGGGTTGTCTTGACAAATCAAGAGTTCGCACGTCGAGGACTCCAGCTCACGCGCCACAGGCCTCTGGCCCCATACTGTATACTGCGAAACTAGCCAAGCACGTTAGCCACCATCCGTCAGAGCATCGCGCATGCCAAGACGACTTACAATGGCGCAGCAAGCGTTTTGAAGGTTCAGGTAGGGCGTCAAAAGAGCCTCCAACATAGTTGTTGAGGCTATTAATCAGGCCAGGCGCCAGTGGCTCGGCCAATGTCATTTGGGACCCGGGAGTTCCAAATTGAACATTGGGACCGGCCAGACTGCTGGACGAGGCTGAAGGCGAAGGTGACGATTCATTGGACGGCAATGCTTGTTCGGGAGTTGGATAAATGCATTCACTCCCCGTCTGAAGACAATTGGTACTGTATCGCCAAACCCCGTTAGTTGGCCTTACAGACTATAGATGATGGAGGCCTGAATCCGACCGGTTGCCAGCAGTAATGCAAGGCTCGTGTATCCCGCCATCCGGGCCGCAGCCTTGCAGCTGACGTCAAGGGTCTGAGAGTTCCTGAAGTGAGGGGAAAGTAAACTCTGGGAGTATATACTACCTTACTACTCCGAGGAACTGGGGAGGCACACGTACCAGAGCGGCTTTTCTTCGTCACAACGCACATGCCGAGAGCGGCACTTGTGGCACCCGTTTCTACTTCGTCGATGAAACCTCCTCTTGCGTTCTTTTGGCGGAGCCATCCTCAAGCGGGCGTTGCCTCGCTATTGCTATTGTGGTGTTTCTTTGGCTCTCCGAGAATGGCTAAGGCTGAATAAGCTCGCCCACATGCTGCTGTCGGCTCGTCTATCGTCGAGATCCGCAGCCCGCAAGTCGGGGACAGTCGATGGGAAATATTCCTCAAGAAACGAAATTCTGGTGATGAGGCACGGTTGGCACGGTCTGAGCAAGACAGGCCATGGAGGCATCCCTTCGTATTGAAAACCAGTCTTTGCCCGATACAATCCATCCCAGACGGCGGGATACCCCCAAATAGAAGCCAGAGAGCAAAGCTCGTTTCCCTAGACGAGGCCTGCAGGCTCTGCGCCCAATCACATTGCACTGATCCTCCTAGCCCCATGACTCGCTAAGACCTGGTGGCGGGGGCTTTCTCACCCAAACCCATAGAGACGTCGCTTCTGTCCGGGGGATTCGGTCTCAGTGAGGCCATATTCAGAGAAAAGGCGGCCGCTCGTGGCCAAATTGGAATGAGCCGTTGCTCTTTTTTCACAGTGGATCTTCAGGTGACAACCGCCTACGTCACGGCTGCACGATGATTGACAGCCTGGAAAACGGAGCCTCATGCAGACAGGGTATTGGTTTCGTACCCGCTGTTTGATGTGCAACGGCAGTTGTTTGAAGCGACTTGAAACGATTGAGAGGTTTGCCAGAGAAGATGAGTCGTGAGGTTGCAACGCTGCATCGATTCAGTAAGTTACGAGCACAGACAATGGCAAGTTTCGCATTGGACATCTTGAGGCTCGTGTGTAATTCACTCGGATCGTGCAACGGTGTACATCAGCTATTTTTGGGCTCACGTCGATAAAATCAGCCTCTGACGTAGGTAGAGACGGCAGTTAAGATTGTCTCGTAAAGGCCGAGGCTCTCCGAAAAGCCACCTCCGAGTCGGCGCTCGTGACGGAGGTCCGGACCGGGGGCAGACCCACATCGGAAGGTGTGATGAGATGATAGATACGGGACATCGTTCGCTGATGTTGTGGGGGCCGAGATTTATTTTGGGCCATGACCTCGGGCTGCCAGGTGCATTAATGAACGCCAAAGCCGAGGAATAGCTCGTGTTTCTTCTTTCATCTGGCCACGCGCTAGGAAGGTAAGACATGCCGGTGGGCGGGATCAGCCCTAAGAGGACGACCGAAGCACTGGCCTTGAATAGCATCGCAATAGCAGCACGGGGAACGCTCCCCTCTGGTATTAGCCAGGTTTCGTGCCGTATTGCATCCGTAAGACCTGGCTAAGCCTCGTGTCAGCTACAGCACTTGCAGGAGCTGAGTTGGGCAGTTTGGGGTCGTGATCCAGGGTAGAGGAAGCATCGTCGCTTGGTTGGCTTCGGAAACCTGTATCTGCGTGTAGGTACGCGTTGATGCGGCCAGGGTCAATACCATGCCGCCACTTTCTTTTGGGGTTGAAGTGATAAAATATTGCTTGTCCGAGAATCTCAAGCTAACGCGTTGCCATGGTTCGAGTCGAGTGGACATCATCGTCTTCGTCTTGGATGCCTCTCTTGTTGGTGCAGCAAGCTGAGGACTGAGGGCTGAGTGATTCAACGTCTTTTTCGGCTGGGACTCGACAGAAGAAAATACCGCATCAACTGTCTGTCCCAGGCGTCGCCGCCGTCGCCTTGATGTTGGTCGGGGTATTGAGAAATGTCAAGTCTGCAGCTTTGACAGGATAATATGTTTTGTGCCACCTCAAGGCCAAAAGTCGGGTTCCGCAGATTGGGTCACATGCATTTATCCGTCTGTGACCTGGCACCTGCCAAACCCAGGTTGCCACGCGATCTGAAGAATGAACCGCCGGTCACCGTACCTACCACCCGGGCCCTGGTAAGTGAAATAGGTTAGTAGTCTATAATTGAGACAAGGCAAGTGAGTCAGTTATTGAATCATTCTTATCCCAACTACTTTAATTCAACCTAAGGATCGATGAACAAAATCCAGTACGAAACTGGCCAGAAATTAGGTTGACCTTGTTGCCAAGTCCTCATTCGATATCTCGATACCATATCACTTGAGTTCTCCAGTGAACCCGAGCTGATATCAGAAGCATCGATTCCTTACGGCTACGCGATTGCCAAATAACCTCTGGTTGATGCCTTAGACAGCCCTTTCGGTACCTTAGGCCAAGGCGGTCTATCACTTTAGCCTTGGGCAGGGCAAGCAAAGCAAGTAAGACACGTCTTTTACCCACGTCAACTCCATCAACCATCAGGTCCATCACCCATTGGCGGGTTCCACGATCCTTCGCCTCATAATCGGCAAAGCTGAACTCGACCGGAACAAGGCGGTATGCAAGACAGGAGAAAGCAGGCGTGGCAGGGACCATTCGACTCCTTGTCACCGTTTACAGGTGCCGACGATGCCACGAGCTTACCATAATACATACGGCTCCCCAAGATGCCAAGGTCAAGGGGTCGGTGGAGAAGCCGCACTGCCAACGTCTCTTGCATCAGCGTCAGGCCATGGTGTCGTCGATATGATGATCTCACAGGTCTCTGGGCAGGGTCCTCCGCAGACGGGCAGACCCTGTAACCGTCTCCGAATCCCCTCACGGTTCCCTGCGGGTTGCCGGGCAGAATTCGGGCTTCGCTCAGATCGCCCCGCGCTCTGCGAGAATTCAGGGTCGAGCAGCACTTGAACGGTTGAACATGTGCCGTCCAATCAATAGATGCCCCATCCAAGGCCAGCCAAGCCCAAGCTCATCTAGTCCCGTCGGGTCCAATCGAGTCCAAGCAGCCTCGGCCCTGTCTTGTTCCGCCTGGCTGGTCCGAGATGGTGTGCTGTGCTGGTGCTGCTCACGATGGATGAGCTGGCGTGCTGTCTGTTGGCCTTGCCAGAGCATCCCTAACCGCCAGGCACGCTGGTCGTGATGGTGGTGGTCAGTGGGCATCAATACAAGCCCTGTCGGGTGCGATTAGCTGGCATGGCCCAAAGCCTTGGTGCCCGAAAGTTGGTCGAATCCCGTCTTCGTCCCGCCATTGACCGCTCCTCATGGTTCCAGGTAGTCCCCTGCTCCAGTTATCTCCTGAGGCCAAGTTTACCTGACGCGCTGGCAGCGTCTTGGGCAACAATGGCTGCGCCCAATGATGCCCAGGAAATTGCCTCGTTCCTCGAGACTAAGGCAGTGGACGAGAGCTGCCCCGCGATAGCTACCTTCTGCTTCCCACATTTCGAAGCACCTCACACACAAAACATCTGGGGTAGTCCCGGACTCTGGCGAAACTCAAGTCCCACTCCACTCCTCGCCTACACAACATCGACCATCCCTGGGTTGCTGGAACTGTGCTCCATGCGCCCGCGAAGTAGGGAGAAAAAACTAAGGATTCAACGTCCTTGGATCACCGAGATCCAAGACAAGGCCCGCTCCGTGGCTGTGGGTTGCGCGCTTGCTTGCGTCGACAGCAGAGACTATCACAACCTTGGCCGGCCACGCGGACTTTGACACAGCATACTCCGTACTCCCGGCCACTTGGAGTTTTGGGGCGAATTCTACTGCAAATCTTGTCCACAACAGAGTTGGTCGATTGCTTCCCGCCTGGTCCCTGTCTGCTCCGCTACTAGTGAACGGGGTATCATTTTCGTGGCCATCTCGACAAGGGTCCGGCTCATGACATGCGTCCCTTCTCCCTTGCAGCCTCACGAACGAACATAAATCGACTCCATTCCGAGCTTCACTCTCCCAAAGTCTCTCTCGTACCTGTGCCAACTCAGATCGGCTCACTCATCAGCATTACCTGCGACTGGTTCGCTGAGGCTCGCCCCAAGGATCTTGCACTATTATCCTAGTGCTTCACTATTGCCCGAGAGTTTTTTTTTTGTCCAATCTAGCTGGAGTTGTCCTTTGCAGATTGATCCATCTGCCTGAGCCACGGATCACACCGCCTACAACCACCGCCCACGGGAGGACCCAGGAAATCCATCACCATCTCAGGAAACCCTAGTCACCACGGATGCCCCAGAGTCATTTGGAGCCAGCCTTTTGGAAAACCAAGGATCACTGCCTAAAGGACCCATAGTGTGCAAGCTGTCCGTCGGATTTAATTAGTCTCTTTTTTTCTGGAACCCAAGGCTCGGACCCATTGCTTCTTAACCTGTGGATTCTTTCTTTTATCAGCCGCAAGTCCTGTCAAGTCTTGTCAAGTTTAACGCTGCGGTTTTTATCATGATGAGCCAGCACATGATGGCTCAACCAGAGTATACCTACAGATCTTCTGCCATGTCTAGCACTCCCTGGAACCCCAATCGCAGGTGAGACACCTCTTCCCGTCACTGGCCGGACCGGACGAGGACATGGTTGGCTAATTGACCGGCAGTTCCTTTGTTGAACCTACGGCACATGGAAACTACGATAATAATGTCTTTTACTCAACACCAAGGTATGGTGATCCTCGAGGTCCTTCCGCTCGGACATCTTTTAGTAACATCGTCCCTTTCAAAGTGCCAACTACTCGGCTAGCTCCTATAACCTAGCCGCCGGTGGTGTGCCTGTCGGTGCCAACGGGCATCTGTCGCGGGCAGAGTCTACCTATCCTCCTGGAGCAGCCTACGGTGGCCGCCCCCCGTCGGGTTCATATGGGAAGGCCGTTGGGCATGGGTCTTACAAGGGCTCTGGGTCCCAGGCCTGGGACTCACATGACCGGTACTCACCCACCGACTCGGTGGACGACATCATCGCTTCGCCAAACTTGTCCGATTACTCACTGGAAAATGGAGTCAACAACGCGGCTCCGGGAGGAAAGTCGAAGCCGAATGGTAAAGCCCGGTCACAGCGAAGGCCTTCGAACCGAGACGAGTTTGACGGCCCGCATCAGTTCTTGCAACGGCCACCACCGGACGTTATTGCATTGCAGGAGCGTGAACTCCCGCATCTGCCCACGAACCTTCACGTCCAGGAGCAGGACAGTGTCCTGAGCCAGGTCAACGACAGGCTCTCCCAGTGTGCCTATGATTTTGTCGCCAAGTACCAGTTCCCAATCCCGTTGACCCAGGACATGAGGCCTGTTGAACGGCCGCAGGATCGAGAGTGGACCGAGTGGGTTTACCTCCTGAAGCGGCTGGCGACGAAGCGACGCATTCCGGCACGGGTGCTGTACAATGGACAGATCAAGCAGTTTGTCACAATCCTCGAGAACTCGCTCGAGATGAGACATGCTGCCAAACACCAGAGTCGTCCTCTGAAGGACGACCGGAACATCCTTCAACTTATCTCAGCCGGCATCCAGGTGGCCAAGATCTTGAAGGATGCATCGGCCATGGACTATTTGGACCGACTATACGTTTCTACAGAGAAGCAAATCCAAGACCGTGCGGCTACACGCTACCGGACTTGAGACGAGAACTTCATCGAGTCATTAGCGACTCCCACGATATACGTTTTATACGCTTTCCTGACACAGGAAAAGACGATCTGCCGGCAACGACTACGGCACAAAGCAGGAACAGAGACGGGACCGAGCCAACATCATTTGAGGCTATGCGAATAAGGTCCCCTTTTGAATGATAATGTTTTTCGATTATGGGCAGGCAATGTTTCACGGTTATATGGGTTGACACGGAAAGTTGTCGCCGACTCGTTACTGGGAGCAACAGCCTTGTTTGGTGGTTGGGAGGCCATTGTCTAGAGCATGTTGGGAGTTTATGTGGCAATGCTTGTTTCTCGTTTTCCTTGGCGAATTACGGAGTTTTCTGTTTTTAGGTCTGGTTCTGAACCTCTGACTGTTGTTTTGATCCTCTGGGCCATGGAGTTGGCCCATAGGACTTTCAAATTACACGTTCGCTGTGTGCTTCGGATAGTCCGATGATTGGAGAAGTCTTCAGTATTGCGCCTCTAGCTAGCTCCCTGTCCCCTAGTGGCGTTGGGTAACGATGGAGATGGTGGTGTTGGGCATCGGGCATTGGGCGCCCGGGTTGGCAAGGGTCGGGGGGGTACTTGGTATAGAGGGTAAGAGGATGATCCTCCAGAGGCAATTGGTCTCGTGCCGCCTGTTTATACTCTTGCGATAGGGTATATGAGTACACAGCGCTGTTTGGGTATGAGGCCGGTTGATGAGGAAACAGGCATTGATGATTTGCACCATAGAGACCGAGAATCGAAACGAGCGAGAAATTCCGCGCGACATTGCTTTGCTATTTTTACCATGACATGAAGCACCCTGCAGCCGAGTCGACTTGAAGCCATAGAGGGAGTCTGTGGATGTTGGAGACAGGGTATTCGTTGGCTGCTGGCTTCCAGTTCTTCGGTGAGACCAGTGAACCCTGAACCAACTAGCGCAATTGAGCCTCAACATCGGACAACTCCTATGACTCTCTGGCAGAAGGAAACAGAACCTCCAGGAGTTGAACGCAAGTCATGGGGTCTCCATGTGGCTTTGTCGATGTGATAAACTGACACGTCTTGTAGCACCAGGGCGTCAGACTTGGCTTGAGGCCTTCCTCATGCCGTGATGCACGAAATCGAGCACCAACCGGAACGTTTCTCCTACCGCTCGATACCGCTGCCAACATGTGCTGTGTGATGGCAGTGACAAGTCGCAGCGTCTTGGCCGTGGACGCTCGACAATGGATATTAGTACTCTGACAGGCATAGCTTCAGCCATCAACGGCTTCTCGCCCTGTGATGAACATGTGCATAAACGACTGGCCAACGACGAGCCTTACCCTGCATCTGGGTCGGGCTGGGATACTTACAATCAGCAGCTAAAGACACGGAAACCAAGGTACCCGCCCTAGCGCATCCCGGCGACGCCCAGTCGGTCGCCGTTTAGGTTTAGCGCGGCGAGTCTGGACAGCCATGGAAAGGACGGCGGATGCAAGCAATAAGGAAGGCCCCACGAAGACCCTGACAAGGTCGACCGAGAAGGGAAAGAGGGAGTTTTCGATTCCTGATTTCTTTCCTGTTCACTCTCCGGTCACTCTCGGTCTGCGCTTGTAGGAATGCTCATGCTCGGGTCTCTTATATCTACTGTTGCCCGGGCCTGTTTCTGTCGCTGAATCGCGTGGGCGACGTGTGGATGACTTCGCGCGCAAAACGGGCCATCTTACGAATGCCATCGATAGCAATCCAAGGCCACGACTGAGGACGACAGCATCTGACGAATCGAATATTCTTTAACAGTTGTATGCTGTTTGTTTCGTCTCTTTCTCACGGCTTCAATCTATCTATATAAAACACCTACGTCTTCCTCCATCTGCATTATCTCTTTTGTTCCTTTCACTTGTAACTCTTCATCTCATACACCATCTACACACCACGTCTATCGCATTTAGCTTCTTCAGATCGAACTCAACTTCCTGTATCATTAATATTACTACTAACTTCACAATGGCGTCCGTCACCTCCCGCCAGTCACCAAATTCGTCATCCCCCTACGACTTCGAATCCGCCCCCGAGACCGACGAATCATGGCAGTACATCGACTACACGGCGTCGAGCTCTGGGCCATCCTCCATCGGCTTTTTGTCTGACCCCGCTAGTGGTAGCTTGGGCAGCTTTGCTATAGTAGGAAACGTCCATGGCAATACTTCATCACCCTATATCTCCGGCAACACTCCCTCTTCATACGTCCCCGGAAGCACACTCTCGCCCTATGTTTCTGGAAACGCCCCATCTCCATCTGACGCCTCTCCTCTGCTTCTCGGGGAGATGGATCAAACCGCCTTCTTCTCCAGAAACACCTCGTTTCCAGGACAGTCCGACAATGGCAGCCCGGACATGTTCACCACGACTGCAGACGGGGGCTTCGGTACAGCACCCGGGTTCATAACCCCTCAGCAATACCTCTTCCCACATCAGGGTGCGCCTCAGTTCTCGACGCCGGGTTTGAATGGTATGCTGGTGACACAGATGACCTAGCCCCATTCGCCGCAGGGTGCTGACCAAGCTATAGACATGGCTCTCATCAACAACTTCGGAACCGACATGTTCTCGACAGATACAAATGAACAGGTTCAGATGCCCCATGTTGACCTTAACATGCAGCAGCCACTGCAGTCAGACCCAAACGTGCCACCATGGAACCCCACGAACCCTCGAGGAAACGAGGGCATCTTTATCATGGACGATTTCAACAACTCTCCGTCACCCCAGAGCATACACTCACAGAGTTCCTTCGCATCCGGCTCAAAGTCAAGCCCAGGTGGCAGCATATCTCCAATGCAGATCCGCAGGGTCAAGGTGGGAAAGGTTGAGAAGAAAAAAGCCGAACAGTCGGGCAAGTTTGTCATTGTGACCCCCAATTCCATCTCGGCCCACGCTGGCCGCCCGAACCCCTATGAGTGTTTCGAAGTCATGTCACGAACTAGCCAGCGAGGGCGAAAGGGGCCTCTGGCGAACGCAATCAAGGAAAACGCGCTGCAGGTCCGTAGACGCGGCGCATGTTTCTGTTGCCACAGCCGCAAGGTCAAGTGCGACAAGGAGCGGCCCTGCAAGAGCTGCAAGAAGCTCATGATACAGGTCCCTCGGGTTGTCTGCTGGCAGTTCCAGGACTTCGTGCCGATCTTGTTCCCCGTCTTCGTTCGAGGTCACTTCCGTAAGGAGGAAATGACAAAGTTTGTCGCGGACAACATCCTTGGCTTCCAGGTTAATGGCGTTGAGCAGGCCTGCTCCGTTGAGCTGTATTCTGGGCCGCTGTTCCGTACTGTTCTTGCCATCGAGGCCAAGTTCTTCACACCCAAAACTCCCGATGTCGTCCAGCACTGGCACATGGTCAACGTTGGACCGGATCGTGTCGAGCTGCAGTCCAACGGAGCTGTGGCCATTGGTGTCGAGTTCGAGAAGAGCGCCGAGAGGGATAGGCTCAAGAAGCGAACCAAGAAGTACATCCAACAACTCATCACCGAGCCCGGCTTTGTTGATCAGGTCACCGATACCTTCTACACAACCCAGTTGCCGAGGAAGCTGCTTCGAATCATCAAGCAGTATGCTGATGACACCGAGGTGAGTAAGCCCGAGTGCACTGTTTCGATAGCCGAACTGACAACCATTGCCTAGTCGCTCATGGTCAAGCGTGCCTTGTCCATCTACTGCATGCACTACATCATGACCCGACATCTCTGCCTCACTCGGAACACGGTCGATTCGCTGCGGTCTGCCAACCTGATCGCGCAGAGCGATGGCTACGTGACGCCGCGAGTCCTCGCACGACAGATCAAGTCGATCGTAGACGAGCTGATGCAGCGCGAGATGGACCAGCTCTTTGAGCTCTTCTCCAAGTCGCTCAAGCCAAAGTCCCGCCGCGAGTGGGCGCCTTGCACCGCCGCCTTCCTGGCCCTCTGCCTCTTCATGGAGGCGGTGGAGACGGCGGCTGACGTCTTTGTCGTCTCACAGAACGAGATCAACATCAAGAATAACTCTCGGCCCGAGTACGAGCGCAGCCTCGCTCTCAACACGTGCAAGGAGGTCGAGAACATGCCGTTCAAGCAGTTCGCCTACCAGTTCCACCAGGTCTACCAGACGCACACAAAGGAGGCCAACACCAAGAGCTTCAACCCGTTATTCGACAACAGCTTTGCCGAGCAGGGCGAGCTGGACGGGCCAACCATTAGCTTTGTGGCTCAGCTCCAGGAGCTGTTCTATGGCGAAGACTGTGAGTGTAACCGTTGACGGAATAACCCTTCTAGAAAGACGTGGCGCTGACAGTTGTTGTTTCACATCAGGGCTGGAGTTGCAGTTCTTAGCCGACAACGATATCCTCCCTAACAGGAGCCACCACCCATTTCCCATGGACCCGCAGACTCTGTACACGGGTCGCCTCGTGGCCAAGTTCCTAATGTCGTTTACGAACGACAAGGTCATCTTCGGAGAAGCAGTTTGAAGGTAATTGCTCCGAGACATGAGCTGATGGGGTGGTATTCAAGTGTTGAGCAACGGTTTTTGTGACGGTATGGCGTATGCGCGACTAGTCTTGGTTCAACAGCAATGGGATACCCTTGTACAGGCTGAGGAGCTTGGAATGACTCTAGATGTAACGGGAGACAACGAAGAGGCAGGTTTAGGACTGCAAAGTTTCTGGGTCCGGATGGACGTCACAACAGTACAGAAATGGCCAACTCAGGGGCTTAGTCTTCCGTCACGACAGGTGTATTCATGGATAGTACACAAAGAATGCAAGTCATCAATCACATCATGTTTGCCCGATTCTAGTCCTGATGCCACACTTGTCTCTACGGCATCAGGGTGGAGCGGACTGGTTGTCTAGACCGATGGTTTGTTCTCCCACTCGAACGATAAAAAATAAAGTTGACACACATGCGCATAGGAAGCACAGAGTGTAGGCAATTCGTGGGTGCCGTCGAAACGGACTTGTCTTGGGAAGGGGGGTATTTCTGAGGGAGGACAGATAGAGGTAAGCGTGAAGAAAAGCACGTTGAGTTAGCAATCAGGCCGAGACAATGTGCGACAAAGACGCCGCCTTGACACGGTCAGTCGAAGACAGGGCTTTTGACACATGAGGCGTTTTTATGTGCCTCCATCATCAAGGCCAGCAGCTGAGGGCGTCGAGGGGACCATAAATCTCAGTCCGACTCGAGCGGCCACCAGCAGGATCAAGGCGTCCTTTCGGCGTCACTGTTTCAAAGCAAGAGCCCGTCAGACAGAACGCAGAAAGTACCTTGGGGTTGGCTAAAGTTGCCATTTGGAAAAGAAGTGGCAGTAGAGCCGAGGAATGTTTGTTGTTGGAAGAGGAAGAAAGAGAAGAAGAAAAATTTCAACGCTCGTAAAGAAAGGGTTGGTGACAGGGAATACAGGGACCCACCTCACGTGACACCAACCTCAGGCCTACCGTCCAGGTCAACAGCAGACATCTGTTTCGATTTTTCCGGCTCTTTTTCTCTTTTACATAAACACATTTCAAACGCACGATAAAATCAACCGGCTTCAATTCCTTTACTTGCTGTCGGTCATATTCAGTGCTAGAGCGACGGATCCTCTCCTGCTGTAATTCCACGTATGCCGAGATGCTTAAGTTGTCTCGTCGAACTGGCAGGAGTTCCGACATCCCAAATCTCAACAAACGGCTTTGGATCTTCCTAGTGTGCGTGCAGCAAGATTCTGCCCCTGGTATGTCGAACCAGCACTAGATTCGGAAGAGCCGTGTTTTTCGTAAAGGACTGTTCGGTGTAGCCTTGCCCCGTGCTGCCGGCTGGCTTTCTTCCCAGGGCTACTATCGCCGTCAAGTGTCACGATCCGCGTCGAGCTACACCGGCCCTCGGGGAATGCTGCCGAATGGCTACGGATGTCATCTGGATGTTGCATCGCCGGCCAGTCGCTCATGGGAATGTGAATGCCCGAAGTTGTATATGCGCTCGGCTGGTCGCAGGGGGCGATCCAGCTCTTTGGGACCAACCGGTTCGGTGACATGTCCTAAGCCGAGGCTGCAACTTCTTGCGTGACGCCAGGTCTCTTCTGTACTTGTCAACAAACTCGAGAACTGTGTCTTTCGTGGCTGTTCATGTCCTCGTCGCCATAAGCCACGTTGGTGAACCGTTGGAACCGGAGACTTCGACCGAAAAGGAATCGTGCCTCGGTCGCCTTTGCTGACGTCAAAGCCCCTTGGTCTGACTGAATATTGGCTTCACCTGTCCTACTGTGAAGAGGCTGATAGATACACAAGGCAAGCTTCTTGATCAAGTCGGGATTGGTCCGCATACTGCGCTACGGCTTGATCGTACGGCCTCTTTCCGCAATGGGCGTCAGAGTTCGTCTTCCAGAGATACAGCATGTGGCTTCCATCTCTGTTTTGGAACTCACCCTGCGACTAGGCGGCTACAATGGCGGCAAGTTGCATTCGAATGGGTAGGCTTGGACTTGACTACTCCGAGGGAGCCACCCTGAGCAACGATAGATCGAATCACTACCGGATGTCTGTACCGTCTGTCCCCCCATGCGGCCCACGAGAATGGTCTACCTTCGGGTTGGAGTTGCTGGTGTTGCCATCTACGTATGATTCTTGTGTTGGGGTCGGGGTTTGATGCCTCTTGTTGGACATATGTTCTTAAAAATTGGATATAAAAGGGAGTGTGTACCTGGTGAAGTTGGACTCTATCCTCTCTGCCACAACTCAATCACAACTCGTTCTCTTTCTACTAGACTCTCAATTTTAGAGACAAATACTGCCTGGACTTTCTTCAAGCTTACGACCCCTGTCTACCAACCCTTCAATCATCCCGCCAAATCGCAACAATGGCCATCTCTACCAAGTCCAACGCCTGCATCGACTTTAGCGATAGCGACCCGGGGAATACCAAGCCTCCGGCCGGCTTCCCTAGAGACCCGAGTAAGATAAATTCTCTCTCTTTATCCCCCAGCACCGCATTGAAAATCCCTTGAGAAGTAAAACAGGCATCGTCGTACTGTTGAACGTGCTCCGCGGTGTTATGTTATCTCCTGAGTGACGGCGTCTCGATGCAGATGCGGCGATCCTCCCATTGGACTATGGCTGACACGAACTTGTAGTCATGGGAAAATAAGCCTCAAATCTCCGGACTCGTTGAATATCCTGCGCAAGTAGGATAGGCGGAGGAGAAGGGAAAGGGGGTTATTTTGAGTTACTGGTTCTAGATAGGAAGGGTAGAGGCTGCTCTTTTACACTCTCTTCACGATGGCTAGATAGTATGAGCCAAAGGGCTAATGGGCGGGTTATTTACTCAGAACTGGTTCGGATTGTTTGTTATCAACATTAGAAAATTGACACGGTACCGTCAACTGTTTCCACAAGCCCCTTTGTGCGAGCCCTAAAGACTCACAGCCAAACGCTGTGTCCTCCGACAAGTTTCTACTTGGCCAAGATTATCGTCCAGCGTATCACCAAGAGCATACAATGGAACGATCGCGTCAATGGAAAAGGGCTGAAGGTGTCGCCGCGAGTGCAGACAGAGGAGCGAGATGGGCGTGGTGGCGCTGGAGTTCTGGAGCAGAGGTCTGAGACTGAAGGATGATCATACGATTCATGTGACACTGGTGTAAAGAGAAAAGCGGTCGTTCGAGAGGAAACAACTTGGGAGATCTCGATGTCGGAAGATGATGTCGGAAGTCGAATCGTGGTAAGTTTCTCGTGGAAGCGGAATAGGCTTGAGGGTCCTGGAGAGTGAGAGAGTTCGCTCAACTTCACATAGTGTAGGTTTTGAGACTGGATAATATATTGTTTATCTTGGTCGAGTTGATCTTAGGAAATGCGACGCTATGCTGTGTTAATTCTCTGTACGCGTTCAAATGTGACTTCCAACCTGAACTCTCCAGCTGTCGTTGATACCTGCCGCTGGCCTCAGTGAGAGCATGCCTAAGATCAGCCTTGACGCTGAAATCGAGAGACTCAGAACTGTCAAAATACCTTTTTGTCCTAAGTAATCCTTCAAAACTTGCATTGATTCATCTTCCTAGGCACTTACCTACGTGATTTCTATTTTCTTTACTACATGCAGAGACACGTCCCCGTATCACTTGACGACACCAAGAAGTCCGACCTACATTGTTGTATGAATCAAGAACCACTACTCAAGAAATCGCCTCCTTACGCCTCCAACACGGCTTCGAAGTTTGGTCGGAGGTCGCAAGACTATCACCTTCGTCCAGAAGCGACCTAACACCCTTGCGAACCGTGACAGCATGGCCCACGTCCACCGATCCCTCGAATCGAACCGATCAGAAATACTCTTGGTTGCAGCAGGAGTTTTTGTACTCGTCTCGGTGCTGGGCATCTTCATCTTCATCGGAGCCGGCCAAAGAGCTCCCCGTCGAACTCGCGACGCTGAGAACGGCCAGCGGTCGACAGCTTGGGGATTGAACTATCGCGCAGAACATTCAAGAGTACCAGACGAATCATACCACGACTGTGATAACTCCTTCATCAATAGCGTCCACAGGCGAAGCCAGTGCCTGGCTGAGGAGTTCAAGCTGGAGCTGAGCAACCTGAGACGGAACTTTTCTACGCTCATAGCCTCATCAGCCGACCGATATAACCCAGGCATCATTACTACAGTACGGAGGTTTAGCATCGAAAACATGCTTACCTTTTCACCGAGTAGCTCAGAGCCAGCCACAGACTGCGAAAGCTGCAACGAGTACTTGGATTCGCCTTTGTCCGCGACGGGGAGGGAGGAGGCAACTGGACCGCGTAGGAGGACAAGCCGGGTAATGGGAAATGTAGCCGCTTGTGACCTGGAGGCGCAGCACCGCGATGAGCCTCTTGCTGCCGCTGATTCTGGCTAACGAGAGTAGGAACTGCCAGCGTTGAAGCACGTGGTGGTGGGTTGTAATACATGATATTCTATTGAATCGAGAACCGTCCTACTCTGACAATGGCTCATCCGGAAGCCAGCGGAAAAGCCTCTTCGTTTCGTCCACCTAACACGCCGCAACGTCCGTGCCTGCTGTTGCTTGTACAAAACATCTCCGTCCTCCCCATATCGGCATCTGACCCTTTTAACCCATCGATCCGCTTATGCTGCCTGCTTCTTCAGGTCCCGCGCAGCCTGCTTGAGGCTGAAGTTGCACTCCTCGTAAGCACGACCGGCACCGAAACCAACGCCGACAAACGCAGGCCACGCTCTTCGCTTGAATAGGAGGACGGAGAAGACGACACCGAAACCGAGACCGAGGGTCGACTTGACAAGGAGGTTGGAGAGGCAGCGGTCCCACTGGATACCAATTAGTATCTTTACACCGTGGATAGAGCACCAAAGTCCTCCTAGAATGCGTATTTACCTTCTCGTTGAGGAGCGACTCGCTGAGAGGCCGGGAAATGGCGCTCGGGGGAGGGCGAGTGACAGCGGTTTCGGCCATTGTGAGGAGTCCTGAACTGGCGGCGCGTTAGCTCCAATGGGATGATGGTGATGTAGCAGCGGTAATTGGCGTACTCAAGGATTGCAATCGGTCGTGGCGAGCGAGATCTGGAGCTACGAGAACCCGGGAGCTTTGTGTCACTGGGCGTGATGTCAAGCTTCACGAGGATTAGTCGGCAAAAGAGCCGTCAGAGGGCGGTGAGCCCGGGGCGCCGGCAACGGATTAGCGCCGCGGCAGAATCCTGGAAATTTTGGAACGACTTTGGAAAAGTCGCGGGGCGCATTCAAAGATTCAGGTCCTGGATATCTTTTCTTCACATACAATTCCCCCTGTCACTCTTTTAGGGAAAAGAATAATCGCGATGGATGTGACAATGGAAGACGCCCCTTCAAAAGAAGGCACTCCGACTCTTGTAAGTTTTCCCCCAGTTTCTCTCTTTTGCAGGGCTTACATGCATGTCAGGAAAAGATGGATCTCATCAAGACCGTGAGAGGCCTCGATCAGAGCGGTCCGGGAGAGGATGGCAAAAATCTCGAAAAATTGTGGAGGCATTTGTCTGCTTCTGCGGATAGCCAGTTCCACGCTGCAGAAGAGAGCAGCCTGCGGTGGCTGCTAAAGTCGATGAATGGCTCATCCAAGGACGCGGAAACCCTACGAAGATGGCCCTTGACGTGGATGATCCTCGAGTGTGTCTTTCAACGGATCCCGCTATTCTCACTGGCCAAATCGCTTGCCGACCGACGATTCATTGCTGTTTTGCAGCAGACCTTGAAGGACATCTCCCAGCCAGCTAACGATTCCTCGTCTACCCTGTCAAAGAGAAAGAGGCCATCGACAAAGAACTTTGCTCTCAATGATCTGACAGACAACGAGGGTTGCTTGATGGCCGGCGATGCCATTTTCAGTGCCCTCAGGATCTTGCTGGGTCGCCTTGATTCTACTGCCGCACGATCCTCACATGACAAGATTGGCGCAGAACATATTCGATCTCTTTTCTGTACCCCAGCAACCGAGGCCGCACCCTTTGCATCATTATCACTCAAACTTTGCGATATTGCCGTTTCTAGTGACGGCGAACAGGATAAGGGCTGGCAATACTGGATCGAGACGATATCATCTATCTGGGATCTCCATCTACAAGGAACTGATGATGTTCAGGAGGTGGCCACACACCTGTTTCCACCTTCTGCAGCCATCCTCAATAAACTAGAGGGCATCTCGGGGTCACAGAAAGCCGTCACTCGCGAATCGTTACGGACAAGATGGACCACCGACATTCAGAATCTCATGCACCGCAACCTAATACTTCCCGCTCGAGCCACATTTATCAGTCGACAAGATATGGAACCCGTTACAAAAGCTTTACAGGCCTCTGAAAACGAGGTTGATGTGGCCGCCCCCGTGTTGTACTTTCTCGCATCAGGCGTGACAGATGCTTTGGGAGAGGGGAGACTACTAAAGGGCAATGCCGAGTGGATGAAGCGGATTTTCAAAGCTGTCGAGGAATCTTTGGGGGCTCGAGAAGACCGGGACAAGCTTGTTCAGGTCGTTCTAGAACGAGCCGCCGATAAGTCGATGCCCATCGACACGGACGACCTGCGCTCCATCTGCCGCAAGTATGCATTGCAGGAAGAGAGCACCAACTGGCGCCTGGTCGCAGATCTAGCAAGCTGCGATCCAGACGTTTTTCAGATTTCCGAAGAAGGTGCACGCTTACTCGAGGTTATCTGTGAACGAAGCATTGCGACGGACCTCGATCAGACCGAAATTGCGTCAGTCTCGAAAATCATTCACGCCATCGTACAAGGATTCCGCACCACCCGAGATTTCTCCAGCTTCCTGAAGCTATGGTTTCAACAACTGTGCAAGGTCGAGAAGCAAAAGAGCTCCCCCTGGCTTAAGGTTGGCAAGGGTCGTTATGGCGACGACTCCTTTGAGGCTTTGATCGAAAAGGACATGTCTCCACAACAGCTCCTCGAGGTTCTAGAATGGTCTGAAGGCAAGAAGTCTCATTCAAGAACACTCTGTCTCTTCCTGGACTCCATTGCACAGAGCATCCGAGGCGAGACTTACGTGGATGCTGTGGGCAGCAAGCTTTTCGACCTAGTGAGCCAAGTGAAGAAATCTTCTTCGACTCTAACAGCATTGAAATGGGGAGTTGTTTCCAAGACACTGTCTTGGGTTGCGCCTGAGTCAAGGTCTGAGATCTGGGGTGCTGTGCAGGGGCAACTGGCCAAGATCCTGGCGGAGGCTCCCATAGAGTCAAGGGAGACGTACGAAGTCTTCAAGTGCTGCTGTCAGGCCTGGATCTCTATGAGTCCCGATGATGAGAAGCTGGATGAGCCTGCGAAATTGGTGGAATCCTTCACGATCCGACTGGCTACACATCTGCTCTCAGCGAGCACCCTCAAAGGCAGGGAGTTGTCTTCATATCTGCAGCTCGATGCTGCACCGGAATATCTCGAAGAAGCCGCCCCAGAGCATTACCTGGCCTGGTTCCTGCGCGGTTCTAGTCGCCTGAGTCGGTTCATCTATGGAAAAAGCGCTGCTCTTCCACAGTCGTTGCAGAACGCTTTGCAGCTTCCTACCAGCGAGGTCGGGCAGCTCAGAGATGTTTGGGCTTCTCTACTCGAGAATGAGAACAATGTGAACGACGTCAAGGTCGCTGGTGATCTCATCGACCGCCTAATCAAAGCCCTGGAAGAGGACGGGACAGAGAAGCGCTGGCCTGCAGAGGGAAGCCAGACTTGGATTCGAAGTCTGAGTGCCATTTCTACGGATGCTTTCACTCGACCCCAACGAGAGCGGATCATGAGCCTTATGAACACGCACAGAGCGAAAGCCACGAAGCGCGTTTCAGTAGATGGCTGGAGACTTATCCTTGGATTGTCAGCCAAGTTGATGGCCCGCCCAACATTTCACGATGGAATGCACTTCTCAGACCTGGTCGACGTTGCGGATGCTATGGCGGACCTCTCTTCTTCGACACCCACTCAGGATGCCACCTTGACGGATCTTATCGAGGCGTACTATGCAATGGCGTCAGCTACCATACGACAAATGGCGGAGCACATTGGTGATCGACGCACCAAGTACTTTGAAGAAAGTCGCAGCTTCATCTCAGACTGCGAAAGCGCCGCGAACCTGTCGCCGTTCCGCCTGACACTGTTGAAGGCGCTGGTGACCGAGGTTGCTGGATCACCGAACTGCTCTAGCCACCCTGAGTTGAGTTCACTACCGGATATTGCAAAAGAGGCACTTGGAAAATGTGTCCTGGCTGCGACTGGCCATTTCCTGACGGATAAAAAGGCTTTCGAGAGTCACGATGTTATTGCTGATCTTCGACTGTTCGCCGCTGCTGATGCTGCAGAGACGCTGGACAGCCTTTCAGGAGCGTCAAAGCTGAAGCAATCAGATATCCGAAAGGCAGAGAAGCGAAGTCACGAGGCCATGGCATCAGGAGACCTGCGAGGGTGGAAGATGCAGACCTTCTTGAGGACATATTTCTCTTCGCACATGGAGGAAGCTCGACCGACAACCTTTTATAGCATCAAGGACGTGCCACAGAAGCTCCGTGAGTCCTTCTTCAAGAGCAACGTCGCCTCTGTAACGAGAGAAATGGATGCACCCGCCAAGATGGAGTACTTGAAAGACCTGGTTCAGGTGTTTGTACAAGGCTCAGACACGGATGGCCAAGCCTCGGCCATCCAGACAGTCGTGAGCCAGCTACTAGGTAAGACATGGACACACGATGGCTTTGAACTACCACTAATCACTGCTTAGCGTGCCCCGATTTGCAAGAGAAAGATGCCAGTTTCGACCTGGCTACAGCTCACAGCGAGTTGACCTCGACACTCTTGGGCTTGAAGAGCCAATCTGTGTGCATCCGTGTCTGCCGCATTCTTTGCACCCTTCTTGAGAAGAAGCCGCAGTCCATGACCCAATGGAATATCGAGCTGACCCTCAACACCGTCTGCGACCTCAGCTCGTCCGAAAAGGCCAGCGAAGAACGAGTGCCTTTTGCATGGTTATGCAAATTAGTCGAGGTTATCATCAAGAAGCACCGACTTCGACTTGAGGGCCACCACCACTTGCTCTTATCGACGATGCAGGCTCTCATCCGCAACCTCATTGCCAGCCAGGGCGGCAATGATACGTTGGGTCAGACCATGCACGAGTCAAAGGCCCATCTCTATGCCCGTCTTGTCACACTCATTTGCGAGCCCACAGCTGGCGCTGTATCCAGGTCGCAGCACCAGAGCGCACTTGACTCGGCGACAGACGCGGCGAAACGTTCGGCTGGACGACACATGTATCTGGTGCTGATGCAGTATGTCAAGTTACAGCTCGAGTCCGACGTGCCGCGCCCCGTGAGGGAGGCTCTTGAGCCGGCCATGAACTCGATCTTTGACATTACGCCCCCGGAGGTGAGGAAGATTTTGAACGACGCTATGGATGCAAGTGGACGTGCGATATTGAGGGAGATGTTTAAGAGATATACTAAGTTTGGCAAATGGAGTGGTGTGTAGAGGTTTAGAGACGATATATACCAGGGCTTGAATAGACATTGGGCAAAAAGAATGACGCCTTTTAAGTTATTGGGTATCTTGAGAAATAATGGATCAGAAGCTCTCAAGTAAATTGAGGCTGCTTTCTATTATAGGTGCTGGGATGTCCATGTGTCTTACCATACTTCTTGATCTTGCTATCAATGTCGATCCGAACAAAGACCCAGACGAGCTGAGCAAGCCAAGCACCGAGGAGATCAATGAGCCAGTTGTTCCTGGTCGCGCCGCCCCAGGCACCCCACTTCATAAGATGGCTCAGGAAACCCACCGTGATGAAGTATTGCCCGTTCTCGAGACCTCTGATTGCCTGTTCGGCGATCTCGTCGGGTGTGTGGCCAGGGTCATCCTTCTCGATGATCTTGGTGATCTCGGGCTTGGATTCGTTCTCGCGGACGAAACCGGGAGACAGGATGGTGCCTGGGTAGACAACGTGGACCTTGACGTTCTGGGGATACATCAGAAGCTCCTGTGAGATATTCTCGGCCAGGCCTCGTATGGCATACTTGGAGGGTGCGTATGCGGCGTATCCGGGAGGGGAGTAGAATGCGGCGACGCTAGAGGTCATGATGAGGTGCTTGGGTTCCGCCTCGACGGGTGCGTTGAGGGCGAGCCACTCGCGCATGATGGCATGGGACATCTCTGCGGTGCCGTAAAAGTTGATGTCCATTTGGCGGCGCATGGTCTCCATTTCCATGTCGATGAAGAGCTCGGGGTAGGATACACCAGCTACCGTCCAGACGATGTCGGGGGACTTGCCATGGTTCCAGCTGATGACTTCGGCGAGGAGAGGACCGGCGTAAGAGGGGGCGGAGACGTCGGCGGAGATGTAGTGGAAGCGCTGGGACTCGGGGTTCTTGGCTGCGGCCTGGTTTCATGATAGTTAGTACGGAGCAGCACATGGCCCGAGAGGAAGAGAGACGGACCTTGACGATGCTAAGGGCATCTTCGAGCTTGCCGACGCTGCGGGAGACGAGGATGACGTTTGCGCCCTTGGCGGAGAGCTTCTTTGCTGCGCTCAGACCCATACCTTCAGATGCGCCGGTGACGAGGACCGTCTAGAAGGGAAACGGTGTCAGTTGCTGGTGTCATGATGACCGTCATGAGGAGCTGCTTACCTTGCCCTCGACGGGCATCTTGTTTCCGCCGAAAAGACCCATGATGAACGAAGCAAAGACGAGAGTCGCAATGGAAACACCAAGAATGGAAGCGAGTGTCGTCGCGGAGAGGTCCATGGCGGGCGGGAGAGGTCAAGTTGTATATGTAGGCTCTGGGGGTATTCCAAATTTGTCCCTTGCTTGCGCGCGCTGAGCTTATGGCGCGCCGCTCCAGGCGGTTAGGGCTGACTCTGCAGTGAGATTATGGGGGCACTTTGGTAGCCGAGATGATGTGGAGGTTGGATTCAAGCCTGGTACAAATTGCGCACGATTGATAACGCTCAGCAGCCATATAGCTATTAGATGGACCCTTTGAGTGTTCAATTGCTGCATGGAATCGCTGACATTACACCAATTGGACCCTCTATGCATGGATAGCCAAGCTTGTGTGAAGGCTCAGGGGCTGAGGAATAATACAAGCTTAGTGGTACGCACTGTGGAACTGAGGCGACAGCCACTTCAGAATAGCTGTGGCTGATATTTGGCGATAGACTTCACCAATGTATTAACTACAACCTCCGGCAAACACAACACAACTGTCGACATACGAGATGAACCGATACGAACAGTACCCTCAGAGGTCATACTTATGAAAGGAGACTAGTAGTCAGACGCGACATCAGCTGCCGAAACGGCCATGACGAAATTCCTGCTCACTCATCAATCGCCATTATCATGTCTAGCCAAGACGAGGATAAGAAGCCTACGGTGCCCAAATTTGCATCTTTCAAGCCAAAACCCAGGACCGAAACCTCTGAATTGAAGGTGCCCCAATTCTCATCGTTCAAACCTAAAGACAAGGATCGCAGTGCAAGCGCACCCAAAAGCCAGGAAAAGGAGAGAAATCCAGAGGCGACGAGGAAAAGAAGCGACCGTTCCGACAGCCATCGCGATCATCGTCACCACTCAAAAAGACATCGCACCGACTCCGCTCATCGGCATCATGAGCGGTCTGAGAAATCGAACCGCTCAGGAACTCTAGTGCACCAACGGCGCGTTGAACCCCCGCGCGACAACAATGAAACCTCACGATTGTACACCCTCGATACGAAAGGCGACCCCTTGATCATCCGTTACGGAGGTCTCAACCGGTCTGAGGTTTCCAGGTACTATCGTGATGGATATGGAAGGGTCCTTGGCACCATTGGTCGGCTTGTGATTCACCAAGAGGGAGCTCGTGATCAGTTCAGTATCCGCATGCCGGGCGAGGCATCGCATTTCTCCAAGGACAAGGACGGCCTTCGCTCAAAGACATGGCGTATAAAGTCTAACCCACAGAGGGTTCGGAAGCAGGAGAACAGCAGCCAGGATGAAGCCGACGATGGCTTTCTACCGTTGAGCAAACCAAAGAAGCGCACGCGCGATCAACAAGCCTCTGCATCCTCCGGCGAGGAAGACCAGCCCTCGTATCGCTCGATAGAGGGCAAAGCAAAACCTCGCCAGTATGATGACAGTGATCTCGAATCTGAATCGGATTCACCTATGGAGCAGGCTGGGGCAGATCAAAATAGTCCTCTGAAATGGAAGTCGATACAGCTTTCCAGACGCGTCAAGGACCACCCGGAGGATATCGACGCCTGGCTCGAGCTGGCGAATCATCAGGATACCTTGTTGCGCGCTGGTGAAGACATTGATCACAAAGCACTGGACGCTGAGGTGCATAGCTTTGCTGAGATCAAGCTTCACATGCTCGAGTCGGCTTTGACCAACGTGTCAGACCCCAAAGATCGAGTCAGAGTACTGGTTCCATTGATGCGCGAAGGCATCAAAGTATGGAACAGCAAGACAGCCGCCAACAAGTGGTCAGAACTTCTCAAGGACGAGGACGGCGATTTCACGCTTTGGAAGACACATCTTGGTTTTACCATGTCCAACATATCTACATTTCACTACGACACAATCAAGAAGATGCTCCTTGATCGGCTTTCCCGTATCATTGCGTGTCCTGGCTCGCAAGAAAGCCCAGAGGACTTTAGCGAAGCCATCTACATCTTCCTCAGACTTACACGATTTATGTACGACTCCGGATACAAGGAGCTTGCCGTCGCAGCATGGCAAGCCTTTTTGGAACTCAACTTCTTTCGGCCTATGCAACTGGACGGCACAGCCATTGCCACCTCACTCGAATCGCTCGGTGATTTCTGGGAAAGCGAGGTTCCCAGGATAGGAGAGGCAGATGCTCAAGGCTGGGCCAAATTCGTTCAAGATGATGGTATGGGCGATGCACCTGAGCCAGTGCAAAGCAGCCGTGACAGCATCAACCAGTCTAGAGACGAGTATAAGCGATGGGCGAGCATGGAAAGCTCTCTAGCGGATGAGGCTCGACTACCAGCGAGAACTATGGACGAGGGAACTGAGGACGATCCGTTTCGGGTGGTCATGTTTTCCGATATCGAGTCGTTGCTCTTTGCCATTCCAGGGACCATCTTACCCGCTGTCCAGCAGCAATTGGTGGATGCGTTCCTCATATTCTCCGGGTTCCCGCCTACTTTTTGTGCCAGTACCTGGACGGAAGAGGCACGCCAAGATCAATTCCTATTCAGCTCAAGTCCCAGTGCGGGATCGTGGGTTAGGAGTGATCCGCCAGAGACTGAGGATCCAGTCGAGATTCAGCGAAAACCGCCGTCTTTCAGCCACAAACCTCTCTGTGTATCTGAAGCCCCTGATGTACTGTTTTCTGGCTCAGACTGGTTCTCTTATATACCGCACAAGAGCAAGATCAATGAAGTTGAGCTGCAACTTGTGATGAATGTCACTAAACAGCTAGCTCATGCTGCGAAACTGGAGGAGCTTGCTGCGTATCATCTGGCGTTGTGCGCAGTGAGGGATTCTTCTAGCGTTAAGAAAGCAGCGAAAGCTCTGCTTAAGCGGTATCCCACCAATTTTGGTTTATACGGCGCGTATGCGCGTGCTGAGTTTGTGGGGAATAACCACGATGTTGCTACCAAAGTTCTGTCGTCGGCGACTGAGCTTGCGTCGGTGGGTACCTGAACTCGATTCCCATTATCTTGAACGAAATGCTAACTTGCAGTATCAGAAATCGTCGAAAGAAGATGTTTTTGGACTATGGAGAGACTGGTCCTGGATGGAGCTTGAGCTCGGCCACAAGAAGCTGGCAATCCGAAGATTGTGCTCATCTACGGACGAGTTCTTACGTACAGCAACTGAAGGCACTGAGGTGTCTTCGACGCACGTCCTCAAAGCCCAGCAGACGTTCTATTCCAGCAAAGACTTTTTACTTTCTGCGGGCAACATAGACCGCGCAGCAACTCTTACTGAGTGCTTGGCCCTGCTGTCTTATCTGACAGCTGAAGGGTACGCAGAGCCCATGTCGGCGTCCCAAGGAAACATATCGGCGGCCATGGACGTTATTCACAAAGTGTCCCTCGACTACAGATCTCGAGGTCATGAAAAGTCTCAGGCTCACGAACGAGTATTGCAATTTGCAGCAAGACTGTTGTATCTGCATGCAACTCATGGGTAAGTTCTGTCTCTAGCACTGTAGGCGCGTGCTAACAGTATCAAGACCCTTCCGACGAGCATACCTGCTTGAGCAACTAAGACAGTTCTTGGCTTACTTCCCTCGAAACACTATCTTTCTTTCGCTATTCGAATGGGCTGATTCAAGTCTTCGCGTCATTGACGAAACGAGAACCCTTCTCCACGAATCAGTTCTCACATTGGCTCAAGATTGCCTGAGCAGTCGCCTCTTTGCCATCCATCACGAGGTGGAGCGCGGCAACGTCAACACCACCAAAGCCGCATTCGAGCACGCAGTGGCCAGCGACGCGTGCAAGTCCAACGTCGCGCTCTGGGTCAACTTTATTAGGTTCTGCAGTGCGCAGAAGGAGCTGCGGCCCAAGGCCAAGGATGTATTGTTCCGGGCGTTGAGGCACTGTCCGTGGTCCAAGGATGTCATGATGGAGGCTTTCCTGACGCTGAACCGGGACATGGAGTCCTCCGAGCTCAAGAGCGTGTTCGAGACCATGACTGCAAAGGGGCTGAGGATTCATGTTGACTTGGACGAGTTTCTAGAGAAGAGAAGGAATGAGAGGCGAGCGGGAGAGAAGAGCTGATTGAATGGTAGGGGGATGCATGTTTTACAAGACCGATGAATATGAGCTCTCATGGGCTCATCTTTGTGTTTATACGATGCATGAGCTTCCCTTGGTAGGCTAGGAGAGTAGCTTGGGTAGAGAATTAGTCTTAGTATGTTAAAGCATTGGATGCTACTCTCCCAAGTATTGGGATCGTTCTATCTATACTCGATTTCTGTTTAGATTACTTCTTTAACTGCAAATCGCACTCACAGAGTCTGGTAGCTTTACTCAGTATCATAGTATCATAGAATAGATCAGTGAGATACTTGAGGCTTGGCCATATGAGCAGGGAAAATAGTCATGGTGTTTCTCAGCGAGATTGGACATGGTCGTTAAAAGCCTCGGCTAATTCATTAGAGTATGACAAGGGGCAATCCGCCAGGCTCAATTGAAACACACTTGTTGCCGGTTAACACCTGCTATCTAGGTACTACGTAGTACTCTATAAATAGGCCCCTAGCAATAGCAGCGTGAAGGACATGGATATCTCGTGTTGTTAAAAAGAGTTGACGGGTCTAGGGGTCTTGGTGTGGGGCAACTATCGAATCTATCCTCGACGATCCTTGAAGATGGGACCATGAGAGATGAGATGAGTTGTCAGGGCAAACAAGGCTTGACAGGGCAGACAAGGCCCTGTCTCAACAAGAGACAGGGCGCCCAGGGCGATAAGTAGACGTTTGTTCTCCAGGTGGCCAGAAATGGATTCAGCTCGTGATACCTCTGCCTATTATCGCCATCAATCGAGTCTAGCCTGTGCATGTAGAGTGAGTTGTTCACGGTCTAGAATATGCAGGGGCAGCGAGTGGACGAGACCAGCCAGTCTTGGCCTGTTTGCACTTCTCGACGGCAGCGAATAACTTCACGACTCCAACACAACCTTATCGCCCTCTCCTTTCTCCGCTCGCTCCTCTCTGTGGTCTCCAAGAGAGGAGGAAAACGCCGAAAACCACACCAAATATCTCGCAACACGATGCCTCAACCCCTCCATCAAGCTGGCGGCGGTGCTAGCGAATGCGCCCGCTCGCTGTCCAACGTCGACCCCATCGTCACCAGCCATATCACCAGGTTGTTCGAATCCCTCGCCGATCGAGATGACCGAACATGGAGCAAAGAAAGAATTGCTTCTTTTATCCAGTCTACGCAGCAGCTCGAGTCGTCTCCCGAAGTCGACGAGCTCCTCACACGCGATACTCTCGATGTCGATGGCTTCATGGTCTGGATGACGTCGTCGCAAGCTGCAGCAACAACCCCGCCCAGGGAGCAGGATCTCTCGTACCCGCTCGCCTCGTACTTTATCAGCTCCAGCCACAACACGTACCTCACGGGCAACCAGCTCTCGAGCGACAGCTCCACGAGGCCCTACACCGAGACGCTGCTGCGCGGCGGGCGGTGTATCGAGATCGACGTCTGGGACGGCGATGACTCGGATGCCGAGGGCACCAGCAGTAGCAGCAGTGACGAAGAGGTGCCCAGGAAGCCCGTCAAGAAGACCAAGAAGAGGAACCCGTTTGGAAAACTAAAGGAGAAGCTCGCAAAGACGAGTATCGGCGGCGGCAAGGACGATGAGCCCAAACCCGAGTCCGCCCCCGTATCTGGTGAGCAGCCCGGCGCCGGCGCCGATGCCGGCCCCGGTGAGCCCGAAGTCGCCGTCGTTGAGCCCCGGGTCCTCCACGGCTACACCCTCACCAAGGAGGTCTCCTTCCGCGCCGTCTGCGAGGCTATCCGCGAGAGCGCCTTTGTCGTCAGCAACCTCCCCGTCATCGTCAGCCTCGAGGTCCACTGCAACCCGGCCCAGCAGCTCGCCATGGTGCGTATCATGAAGGAGGTCTGGGAGGGCCTTCTCGTCGCCGAGCCCGACGGCGACCCGGAAGCTCTCCCGAGCCCGGACGAGCTGCGCGGCAAGCTCGTCGTAAAGGTCAAGTACGCGGCCCCGGGTACCGAGGCGCCCCTTGAGGACAGCGAGGACGACGACCGGGCTCCTCACCCCGACGAGGGCGAGGGCAAGGCCAAGAAGCTGTCCAAGGTGATCCAGGAGCTGAGCCGGATGGGTGTTTACTCGCGGGGTGTGTCGTTCAAGAGTCTGTCGCAGCCCGAGGCGGGTATGCCTACGCACATCTTCTCGCTATCGGAGAAGAAGGTGGTCGAGGTGCATGAGAAGCAGGCTTCGGACCTCTTCAACCACAACAGGCACTTCCTCATGCGGACTTATCCCTGGGGACTGCGCATCGGGTCCTCGAACTTGGACCCTGCCCTCTTCTGGCGTAAGGGGATTCAGGTCGTGGCGTTGAACTGGCAGAGGTGGGATGAGGGCATGATGCTCAACGAGGGCATGTTTGCTGGGACGGGAGGTTATGTCCTCAAGCCCCAGGGTATGAAGTCCTCAACTCATATATGCTTGCAAGCTGATACTAATCATGATCCAGGATACCGACCCAACCTCGACGACGACGACTCCCCCGACAGAAACAACACCATTATACGCAAGACCCTTAGCCTCACCATAACCTTCCTCGCCGCCCAGAACATCCCCCTCCCCCCCGGCGACACCTCCGCCCGCGGCTTCGAGCCCTACGTCAAAGTAGAGCTGCACGTCGAAGGGCCCGACGAGTTGCAGGGGCAGATAAGCAACGAGGGCCACGAGCGGGAAGGCGAATACAAGGTCCGCACGCGCACGCATCGCGGCCAGGCGCTCGACTTTGCGTGCGAGCGTCTCGAGTTCCCCCCCGTGCCGCACGTGGTCGACGAGCTGTCGTGGGTGCGCTTCACGGTGCGCGACAACGAGATTGGAAAGGATGACATGGCGGCCTGGGCGTGTATGAGACTGGATCGGCTGGGCCACGGGTACAGGTTTGTGCACTTGATGGACTGCGAGGGGCGTGTTACGGATGGTGCTATCTTTGTCAAGATTGAGAAGAAGCTGGTTTGATATGGGGATATCGTACACTGAATAACGAAGACATGATCGAGGTTGATGATGTGCGCATCCTTGTAGCTGGTTGCCCGGGGTACACCTTGGGCCGTAGGGAAACTCACTCACTGGAGGCCATAAAGTAACATCAAAATCTCTAGGATTTACATTAGGAGAGAAAGGGACAAATGTAATTTCTAGTATGGGAGCCCTGAACTTATAAGGCGATTGTATATCTACTGAATGTACGATCCGTGGCTGGTGAACTGAAGAGCCCTCATCAAGTCGTGCGAGCTGGAGAAATGAATGAATGACTTCCCTCTTATGGCAGCATCCCTAAGGCTCCAATCCCCTCAACGTGGCACTGCAAGCTATCGTGTTTATCTCCAAGACGCCTCGATGATCACATCAAAAGGCTCATGTCACATATATTGAAAAACATTTACACTCTAGGCAAATCAAGTTCAAATGTGGCAGACAGACCAGGTTCAATTCATACTGACAAAAACAAACGCTAGATAATTCGTCATGAGACGCGACTAGTACTCATCGTTCTTGTCCTTGTGCATCTTGTCGGAGATCTTATCCTTGATCTTGTCCACAAAGCCACCCGACTTCTCCTTGTCATCGTCATCACGGCGGTTGCCACTTGAGCCGTAAGAGTCATCATCGCGACGGCTGGAGCTGTGAGAGTCATCATCGCGACGGCTGGAGCCGTACGAGTCATCGTCGTCGCGGCGGCCAGAGCCTCCGAGGCCGCTGGAGCCATAGGAGTCGTTATCCTTGCGGCCGGAGCTCAAGTTGTCAGAGCCGCCGTAGCCGCCAGAGGGCTTGCTAGAGCCAAACGAGTCGTCGTCGTCGCGGCGGCCGGAGCTGCCAAAGGCGCTGGTGGTGTCACCCCCGGAGCCAAACGTGTCGGTGTCACGGCCTGAAGAGCCGAAGCCACCACCGCCGAGGTTGTCGTCATTATCTCGTCGACCGGAACCAATGCCGGTGGATGAGCCCTGATGAGGCTGTTAGCCGAAGTATATCTTGGATGTGATGAGATCAACATACGTAGCTGCCCTCGTTATCGTCGCGACGGCCAGATCCGTACGAGTCTCCACCAGAAGCGAGAGAGTCTACGTTGCCTCGGCCACCGGAGCCCTGTTGATATTGTTAGTATGAGCTGTGAAGTGAGAATGTGGGCAGACATACAAAGGTGTCCTGGCCTGATGAGCCGTAGGTGTCGCCTCCACGGCCGGAAGAGCCAAGAGAGTTGTCGTTGTCGTTATCGCGGCGGTCAGATGAGCCCTGGTTGAGATTAGCCCAAGTTCATCTTGTAGGGAGTAGCATTGAACATACGTAACTGTCGTTGCCGCCAAAGCCGGAGCTCTCATTGTCGCGACGGCCGGACGAGCCCTGTTGGGTATGTCAGTATATGGACTATGCGAGGGAGAGGCACAGGGACATACTTGGCTGTCACCGCCATAGCCAGAGTTGTCGTTTCCACCGTAAGACATGTTGAGTATGGTGTGTTGAAGTTGAGTTGATTGGAGATGTAAGTGCTTGACCAAGATGAGTGACGACAACGAGGGGACAGCTTCTGTTTAATACCTGCGACTCGAGACAAGCTCCCCCGTCCAGCTCGCGCTCGCTCGTCATGTGAGTGGACCAACAGCTTGTCCAGGATGACGTGCCATTGTTCCATTGTGGCATGGGCAATGACAACCCTGCCACGTCTGTACGTAGTAGAGCTGAAGCAAGCCACGGAGAGAGAGGCTTGAAAGGGCTTGGTCAGACTTGGGCAAACGCACGTCTTGCCGCTCCTTGTCGAGATGATTCTGGATCACAAGCCAACCAAGAATCAAGTGTCCCACACAATCGTGCGTTTCCAAGTTGATATTAACACCCTCGGCGTTGCCGCCATTGGTAGCACCTTGGGGGGTCGTGATGGTCCCCTTGATGGATGAGAGAGCCCCTCCAACTGCGTCTCAGCTGCCTAAGCAAGCAAGCAAGCAACCGACCGGCCCCTCAGGTATTCCAGAAACCTGTTGCTGTTGGTGATGAAACATGAGAAGGCTGTGTGAATCATATCATGCTCGTTCCATTGGCAGCATATGAGCCTGATTCAACGTGTATCGCCTTCAAGCATCAAACCCCCGATGTCGTCATCCGGCGATGGGATAGCTTCTGGCCCAAACATATCACAGCTTGATGAGCTTCCCATAGCGGGGTAAACAGCGACTTCATAGATCGGCCTGAGAGGCGCATTAAGTCGTGATCTAATGGGCCACGCTAGCCGCAAGGAGACAAGGGATGGATCCTGACGGCCCAGCTCGACAGGGTCCAGACCAGGTCCCGGAACCTGGACGAGCTGATCTGGAGCTCGATAACCGCTGTTCGTAGTGGGTATGGATCGTGGCTGTGTTGGACAGCGCAGGCAATCAAATGCAGGCTTGAGACTGACAAGAGAGAGAAAGAATGCTGGAGCAAGAGGGGTGCTTGTTGCGAATACATTGTATCAAGGTACCGATAATCTCTAGAGTGACATGCTATCTCCAGCCTGTTGTCTGAGATTGGGGCGTTCGACCCCGCTTCCTTTGAGGACCCTGGAAGTCTTGGCTATCGACGATTCCCAGTGCTTGATTCCGTAGCTTGTTCCTTGGTCTCGGCAACCATCATCTATTAATGCCGTGTCGATATATGCCGGGAATGGCCTTGATTCTCTGCCTCTGTCCTGGCTTGACAAAGTTGACAACCACAGATACGTGGCAGACCGCATACCACCACATGGTAGCTTGTGTCATGAGAGCTCGCACGCCGCAGTCGCCCGGCGCTCCCGGACTCTCACAACCCCTCACATCTCGTTCATAACCCATGGTAGCCTCGATAGGCTAGACTCTTGTCCCAGAATGACACCATGCATATCATCACAAAACTGGCACAGGACGCCCGCTCGGGTGATCGTGAAAAGAAAGACTCGATCAAGTGGCTGCATGCTCAACCGTTCCACACTGTCGTCATGTCAAGACGCAACTGTAGCCACCAAGAGAACTGTCGCTTGAAGGATCTAGCTTGGTGACACGTCTGACATGGCAGCATCGTGTTTGCAGAGACTCGTCTAGAACGTGAGACAGGGTCGCATTCAATGTCCACACTCATCAAAGCTTGCTGGATCTCTCAGGCCCTGGAAGGGCACCACTCATCATGGCAGGATCCGCGTTGCCGACAAGCACAAGTTCTCGGCCTCCACGAGTTCCCCACCAGGCTACCCCGATGGCGGCTCGCTCCACATCCAGCTCTCCGCTCACGAGAAGCTCCAGGAACCTCTGTTTGATAGGCTCTCGCAGAGCCGGGTCTTCGATCTGATTCATGATCTGGGCAGCAATTGTGAACCATTCTTCCACCAATGGCAGTGGTAGATATGGCAGAGAGTCAACTAAGGCTAGAACAAGTGAGCTTTGTTGTGAATGTTGCTCCTGCTGTGACTCCTCTGAAGCCGCGTGTGATATAATATCCGCTGTAGGTGGGAGAGGGCTTGTTGATGCGGTATCTATATAAGATCGTAGCATCTCTAGTAGGGTCTCCGAAAGGTGAGGCTCCATCTCTGCGATGGGAAAGGGCGGCGATACAATCTGCATCACAGCCTTGAAAGCCACCCTAAACTGACGTGGAGAGATGCGCTGCGGGAATGAATCAAACAGCTTGGCGATATAGAAAGGTGTGAGTCGGATCGTAAGAGGACTGTGCTGTGGGCAAGATATAGTTGAAAGGATTGTGCTATGCGCTGATTCGAGAAGCTCCACCATGGACTGTGTCGTTGGGCCCTCGTGAGAGATGTATGAAATTGCGGGCTTGATCATGAGAGCATCGCATGCTTCTGTCGACAGGGTGAGGGAGAAATGTTCAGACAGGTTCAGGTAAAAGAGATCCAACGCCCTTTGAAGGTATGTGGTAGATGCCGGTGCGTTCTCACTGGGCCGGGTTTCGTGAAGGAACGTGTAGCACGCAGCCGAGTTTCGAGAGATTGAGTCGATAGATGTAAGGTAGGTAAAGTTGTATACTTGGAAAGCATTGTTGCCGTTCCTGGAAGATATGAAGAAGATGTTGCGCAGAATGTGTAGGGATTTTGTCGCGACGACAGGGGCGGCTACATCGTTAAGCATGAGCGGATCGAGGAGACTCCGTGAGACGATTGCCTGAAGTATTGCAACTGTCCCAAACATGAGTTTTCGCAAGAGATTCCAAAGAACAGGCCAAGTGCTTCCCAGAGTCTCCTGTGTGAGTACGTTGCTCTCGACCGCTGGATCTATGTCGCTCAAGCGGTTGACCTGCCACGCGCCCAGAACCTTGCCGGTAAACGCGACAAGGGCGTCTTGGGCCGCAATGACAGCGTGCGTATCTGTTGCCTGCTGCACCGCAAAACCTGCAAGCCTGGCCAGCGGGCCCATGTTGGCCAAGGTGGGACGACTATCGAGCTCTTGGATGAAGCGAAACGAGGGCGTCGTTGGCGACCAAGCGAGCTGATGGCTTGGTGATTCGACGACCTCGGGGCCGATGGAGGCGAGGAACTGGCCTTCGCAAAGGCCCTCTTCCGCAGTCACAGCCCACACAATAAGTGGCAGCAAGCCATTGCAGTTGATCAGACTCCTGTGGTAGTCGGACAGTAGGGGGAAGGCAAAGTTGAGAGCCATGACAATCGACGCGCCCGCCACATGACCGTCCTCTTGGCGACTCTCGAGCGCCATGTTTGCCGCCATCACCACTGCCTCTTCCAGGGTATTCCTCAAGCCGCGCGATAGTGACTGGCGATTGTTGGACTCCATGCCCATGAGCACGCCCGTGAGTACGAGAAGATGCTGCCACCGCTTTGATCGATCGTCTGCGCCCTTGACCACCGCGCGCGTCCATTCTTCGCATCCGAGTCCACTGCCTTCGTGAGGCTCGTCCCGCTCCCGGCTGGCCACCTCATAATTGTGAATGCGCGCCGCTGAGGTATTGTAGACACTGATGATTCGTATGGAAGTACGAGCCCCGCCGGGCTGGAACCAGATGGCTGGCGCCGTCAACAGTTGCGACGTAAGGAGGCCGAGGTTTAGAGGGTTCGTAAGCTCGGTGAGGAGGTGCGCCGTCGAGCCGATGATCTGCTCTGTCCTGGCGGTATCGTGGACATCTTGGTAATACTGCAGAACAGTTCTGAGAAGCCTATCGGAGGACATGGCGATGCATTCGCGATCTCTGATGCAGAAGCCGATTGCTGTTGGTGATAGAGTGTGTTGACGGATGCAAGATGCGCATTTCGGCTTCCAAGCCGACTTCACGAGCTTCTGCCGAGGCCTGGGGATGACGTTCCGGGGAAGGTCTCTAGCGCACCCCTGCCCCCTGTCGCCGCCAATTCAAACCGCCCCATCAAACAGCTCAGTAGCAACATCGCGAGCTTTTGGCGACACGATTGATTACTGCAGCTTGCATCATGGCACGGTAAGTCAGATCTAGGCTTCTTCTTCGTAATAAAAAGCTGACCCTATCCTCTCAAGATGTCGCTACCTAACGAACCCCCCTCGCAATACCAGACACCGCGCTTTCCGTCCCTGAACGTCCAGACCCTATATGACACCACCGACGACAAGAGACACACTCTCTACTATATCCTCGACGTTTGGCGGTTTACCTTGCTATGGACCCTCATAATCTACGCCTGCTTCCATTTTGGTGCTGTTCTGATTGCCATGTTCACCCATGGCTGGAAGAAATCCTCGTGGAAGTACCTATGGGCGGTGCCCGTGGTGTACCTCGTCATGGCCGGGCTTGAGGCGGTCATGGCCGGGAGTATTGTTGGCTTAGTGTCAGTACTCTTGCGATGGTATCACAACTGCATGCTAACGTGTATCAGGTTGGGCGCTGTCTACTCTGCCGGATACTACGAGATGAACACCTGGATACCATGCACCTGGGGGTTTATCAACGTTCTGGTCCTGATCATTTCATCCTTTTCGATACAAGGCGGACTTTAGAAGGGAATGTCGACTATCTGATATCATTTCTTGGACTAGACATCGGGTCGTGTATCCTGCGCACGCTCTCTTTTCGCTATGCTTGCAGTCGGTGACAGACACGCAGTGGCCTCCGGAAAACCTTGGGAGCCGATGGTATCTCGTCGTGACTCCGGATGACCTGGTAATCTTGAGTCAAGGGGAAGACCCGCTACTAACATTCAGTTGATAACCGTGTAGACCTATCTATCCGCTGTACGACACTGGCCTCCCTAAGCTCCCAATCGCTTTCAACTCCCGAGACGGGCTTGTGAGTGAGATGGCTATGCTGGAACTGGGCCTCTCTTAAGAGAGAGAGCAGAAACCCAGAGCTAGTTTTTGAAACCTATATAGGCCGCGTGAAAGGGACCCACGAAGCCAATGACTCTTGCTGCGTCAGGAAACGGAAAACCTGGAGTCCCTGGTCTTGACAGCAATGCATTTGGGGTGGATCGATGGATCGGTTCGTATAACGGGCCAGGAGAATCATGACGCACGGGATTGTTTGAAATTGTAGGAGAAAGATACTTAACTCGACCATGATTGAATCTGCTTCTCATACAATACCTGCTTAACCCGTATCTTTGACGCATATCCGTCAGGTTTGTAGGTCAGGATCAAGCTTCATGTACTATGCATGGATGCTATGCGGTTCAAGGGAATGGGAGGATATTTGACACACCCACCTGCTCTTAGGGCTTTGCTTGTGATACTGGCTTAGTAGTGCTACAAACTTGGAACAGAACCACAGCAGTATATGAGTATTGGAACATCTCTTTGTTCCATTCCTTCATCATGATGCGCTGCAAGGAGTGGATGTTGAGCAATCATCAATCAGTGGAATTAGGTGGGCCATGTCAGCAGCCCCTCTCCTACACTTTTAATGAAATGCCTCGGGCGTTCAAGTATCCCTCATGGAAAGGTACCTCACTCCTCCTCGGGTTCAATCCTGCAACTGGTAAAAACACCAAGACCGATGGTGATGAGCAGAGTATTTCGGCCGCCTGATAAATTGTCAGTTCAGAAAAAGTCTTGAGAGAAGTAAAGAACACACTAAGTAGACAAGTATCAAGGCTTTTTTGCGATATAGAAAACTGATCTATGAGGTTTATCAACCACTAAAGATCCGCCACCTTGAGAACCCAACTTAGCCAAGTACCTCCGGATGCTGGGTACCGCGATCAAGTGGATACACCCGGCATCAAAGAGATCACAGGGGAGCTCAGGCCAGCAACCTCAGTTGATATTGTTCTCTGCATCAACAAGCGAAACCGACGACGCCTCGCGCGCGGACAATGGCAAACGGGCCATCTCTGCCGCAATCTGGTATTTTCCGTCTGCTCTCTTAAGGCGGGGGTTTTCTCCTCTTCTCGTTCTCGGTCTTTTTCCATCGACTTTTCCACTTCTTGATCCTGACCTTGAGAGCCCATCATCAGAACTCATACCTACCTACTTATGCGAGCCTACAAACTCTTCCCTGATCGTCCAACAATGTCTGAAAACACACCCTACGCAAGCGGCCGTGCCGTCAACTTCAACCCTGCACCCTCTCACCACGGGGTTTCGCCCTCACTCAATGACGACTCTTCGAGTGACTCGGGCTCTCCGCCCCCTCTTGCCGAGATCATGATCCTGAAGCCCTTCTTCTCCGGCCAGGCCAAGTCCCTCTCCGGAATAGCCCTCCGCGCCTTTTGCTTGGGCATCTCTTTCACCTTGGGTGCCATTGCCGTGGCGGCCATCCTGTTCTTCTCTTCCAGTCCTGCCTGGCGGGTACCCTTCTTCCTCTTTGCGCTCTCGGCCTTTCACTTTCTCGAGTTCTGGACTACAGCTGAGCGCAACACTCTTGTGGCTAGCATTGACAGCTTCCTGCTAACTGCCAACTGGCCGTCGTACGCAATTGCTCACTCTGCTGCCTTTGTCGAGTGTGCCATCGTCAGCCTTGTCTTTCCTAATCGTCACTGGGCCCCTTTTGGCACTGAGCCATTACTTCTTGGGATTGGACTCCTCATGGTCCTTGTCGGGCAGGTCGTGCGATCGGCGGCCATGTTGCATGCTGGAGCTAGCTTCAATCATCATGTCCAGAACCAGAAGAAAGACTCGCACGAGTTGGTCACTACTGGAATCTACTCCGTGTTTAGACACCCAAGCTACTTTGGGTTCTTCTACTGGGGGCTGGGGACGCAGCTTGTGCTGGGCAATATAATTTGCTTCTTCGCCTACGCAGCTGTACTGTGGCTCTTTTTCAGCAAGCGAATCAAGCATGAGGAGTTCAAGCTGATCGAATTCTTCAAGAATGATTATGTTGAATACCGAAAGCGGGTAGGGACAAAGATTCCCTTCATCCCCTAAATCGCTTTCCAACGGGATAGGTCCTGCAATGAGAGATGTGAAATCTCATGGTATATAGTTCCTCGCCGAGGGCCCAGGTGATACGGCCTACGAAATCAGAAGACGTATTGTTGAATAAGATGTTGAATAAGATGTTGATTAAACAGACCCATAACCAATTATGCGAGATAGATTGTTATAGGAACACTGAAAGGTATTCTAAGCAATAATCCAATGCGGAAGACAGACTTATCTTGTCGCTGCCAGCGCCATTTGTTTGCTCACACTGCCGTACTTTGCTTGCCATGCATAAAAGTACATCAACGCCGCAAAAGGTTGCCCAAACATTGTAAAGGACACCCAGAAGGTGATATTGCCGATGACTTTGCCAGTATGACCTAGCTTCATGTTTTCTAGAGGTTTGGTAAGGGCAATGAGCGGGAGCTGTAGGAACATGCCAAGAAAGGCAACACCTGCGAGGGTCAGTGAGTGCAGATAAAAGGGAGTTCGAGTACCATGGCTCACCAATAATGTTGTGAGTCGGGACACCGACAAGGATCTCGTGAAGGACTGCTGATACAAAGAATACAGCAAAGCTGGCCGCCCGGGGGCTCCAGCCTCGTCCGATCATAGGCATGTACACATGGCGCTTGAAGTAGGTGTAGACGGGCTTGTTCCAGGTTCGCCAATACGCTCCTAGACTCTCGCTGTTCCACCAGTCATCGTAGAAGGACCTGTCGCCAAACCTCAGGATCTCAGCCAGGGCGTTTAGGAAGGACTGGAATAGAGCAAAAAATCCAGCGAGCCAGATGACGAGAGAGATTGTAGAGAGCTTCATCAATCGCTCGAGAATGGACATGACATCGAGCGACGCAATCTTGTCGAGCGAATTCCGGAGGACAGGGGCAGCATACTGGGCGCTTGCGACCCAGATGAAGACACTGAGAACAAATACTTCTCCAATACGCTTGCCCACAAAGACCCATCTGATCTTGTCTGTTCGAGGATACACAGGCTGGTAGACGAGCGTGGGCGCCCACCAAAAGTAGATGAGATTACCCACCGTAATGTTCTGCGGATACGGGCATTGCGTGTACAGCTCAGGGACCAACTCGCGCTCGCCATCCACGGGGTGCAGGTAGGCGTGTCGTAGATCACGATTGGTGAAAGCATACGAGGCGGTCTTGAGCCAGACAACGACGGCGTGCGTCTCAGTGAGTGTACCGATCAGGGGGTGGTGAATCTTGAAGTAGACGACGAAAGTGGTGAGGACTAGGGCAAGAGTGATGTTGGCAGCGTGAGCCCAGGCGACAATGACCCAGGTCTTGTGAAACTTCTTGCGCTCCTGTTCCGAGGGACCACCCGAGCCGCCTTGGTTGACACGCTTGATCGACCCCCGAGCCTGCTGAGCGGCAGCCAGCTCAATGAGATACGCGGCGAGAAGATGGCACGGAATGAGGAAATAGAGCAGGAGGCCCAGGGAAACGTCCTGGCGACTGTAATCATGACATCTCAGGCATATCAAGACTCCATACTAAGTGATTGGGACGTGTTAGTTCATGATCCCAATCGCGACATGGCCTCTTGAAAAAGCGCGAAGGCATGGCTTACTTTTTGGATGTTCTCAATCATCAATCGTAAGTTTCCGACCACTGCAAAGTGTCAGTCGAACACCTAACACCAGCGCCCGACGAGGGGTTCCATGACCTACCCAGGACAATGACCATCAAGTTTCGGAAGCCGAGGAAGCTAGGGGCAGCATCTGAATCGTGACTTAAGCACGATGGCCTCGTCTTGGAGTGCACAGCAGCAACATGTCTGTACTTTTGGCCGGGCTTCGTAGGCGGCCCAGTGGTGGCCCCGTTTCCGTTTGTGCGGTTCTGCAGTTCGCGCTGGGTGACGTCGTGGCCGCTGCGCCGGGAGACTGAACTCTGGGTTGAGCCATTGGCCGTCTCTATGCTTGTCGCTGTAGCCGAATTCATCGTGTACGAGCCTTGCCGCGATGGCAGACGAATCGAGTGAACTGTAGTACCGAAGTAGAGAATAAAGGGATGAAGAAATCCTTTTTTTGCTGATAGCCGGGGGAAGGTGGGATGAGCTTGTCGATGTCAAGGTTATATGGGTGGCGGCAACTGTTGCAGGGTTGATAAGAGATGGGACGCCACGGTTCCAGTGGGTGAGCTTGGTAGCCAGAGCTGCAGAAGGGAGCACGTAAGGCGATAGGGCGATATGAGGCTATCAGAGCAAGGAATGTAGACAATCAGAAGACAAGACCAAGCCGAGAAAAGGAGGAGAGAGGCAAATTCCAAGTCTCTGATTCTTGATCCGAATTGAGTCGGGTGCTTGCCTTTTTGTTGCATTGAGCTTCGCCATGACCTTTCGCCCAGTCGCCCAGTGGCAGGGCATCATCATGAACGGTTCCATGCCGACCACCGTGCTGGCGGGCCTTCTGGCGGGGCTGGCAGTAAACGGGAGCTTCTTTCATGGACCTCCCTCAGGGAGGCTAATGACCCTAGCGCGGCAGCATCCCACCCCCTAGTCTTGGCTGTCTAGCATCCAGTCGAAGACATCGACAGACTGAGAGACCTTGAACATTTTGGTGGATCCTTGAGCCCCCTAGAGCCTCTGCCAGTGCGGCGCTACAGGGGGCTGCGACGCTGTGCTCGTCCGTTTCGTATTAGGATTCGAGCATGTGAAAGTGCGGTTGTATTGCATTCTGCTGGTGAGAAGACGATGCTAGCAAAAAGGTTGCAGCTCGGAGAGAGCCCTTTTCTCCGAGCCCCAACAAGTCTGGGAACATGGAGCGGTTTAGAGGTGATGTTTGGATAATCCACGATCTCATCAGATCTACCGTTGAGGATCTAAAGCAAGAGAGTGCTCGGCCCGAGGACACTGGGTTAGGTGTCACCCTACCGTTCCTTCCATCCATCCAGTGCGCTCGATGACAACCCGCTGGATCACCTGACCTTTCCCCCTGTCTGGTGTCGGGTGATCTTCGCTTCATCTCGAGCTCGGCCTGGCTTAGAACTTCAGACTTCAGGTTGAGAGCTGGAGCTCACGCGCTTCTGAAAGAATAGTATTTGGCTTTGTCACTACCTAATTGACCCAAGTTCCTCGCATCTCACTCACTCATACTTACGATATCCGTATCTTTCACACCCGAGACATCATTCAATCAAAGCTCCATCGACAGATTCACTAATTGGGTTGTGGCACTTTTCCATCTTTCAAGACCCACTCGAAACGACGCGCTTCTCACCAGAGTCAGTGTGCATGCTTGAAGCTCTCAGGAAAATCCACCACCATGGCCTATGAGCCTCGTGGCGATTATGGCGATCGAGGGGGTGCTCAGGGGCAGGATGGAGGGTTTGTCAAGGTTCGGGGCCGACGTGAGTGTCCCTATTGTTCGCATCGCCCTATCGTGTCTATTGGAGACTTGACATGGTCTCTTTTGAGATTCATCTCTGGCTATTGTTGCTGCTTAGTGGCAGGGATAAGGTCAGTTCCGCCCACTTTCCAGATACAACAAGTGAGTATCTGCGATTGAGATGAGCTTATTGTCATATCACAATCAGTTTGCTGCTATCGTGCATCAGCATTATGGTCATCAACCTGAAATAAAGCCTTCGCCCTCCTCAACACCACCCTCGCTTTTACATATCAACCCAAGACTCAGAGAGTCAAACTTCACAACTTGACGCTCGCACCCTCACCTTCCTCATCATGGACTCGAGAGACAAGAACAAGGCAGCCTTGTTTACCGCTCTGACATCTGAGCCTCCAGGACCCGTGACCGACTACGGCGCTACAGTCACTCACTGGCAACATGATCGTGCCCCAAACTACAGAGGAGGCTATACCGGCGAGGCCGAAAGACCTAGCGTCAGCTATGTAGTCGATGTAAGTTGTGTCTTTGACCTAGATGACGTATTCGAAACTGACATGAGCAACACAGATGCTTCCTCCTGCAGCCCGAGTCACCAAAGCTGCCGACAGCATCCCCATCAAACACCTTCACTCATCCTTGAACAAGATCAAGCACCCTGTCAATGTTGTCCGATGGACACCAGAAGGACGCAGACTTCTCACCGCATCAACAAGCGGCGAGTTTACTCTGTGGAACGGAACGGGCTTCAACTTTGAGACCATCATGCAGGCCCATGACTCTGCCATCCGCGCATGCGAATACTCACACAGTGACGACTGGCTCATCTCGGCTGACCACGACGGAGTCATCAAGTACTGGCACCCAAACTTCAATAACCTCAAGAGCATCAACGCTCACACCGATCCCATTCGAGATCTGGCCTTCAGCCCCAACGACGCCAAGTTCGCCACAGCTAGCGACGACTCGACCCTCAAAATCTTCGACTTTGGTCTGGGCCAGATGGAATCCAAGCTTGAAGGCCACGGATGGGACGCCAAGAGTGTTGACTGGCATCCTACAAAGGGCCTGCTTGTGTCTGGTTCCAAGGACCACTTGGTCAAGCTCTGGGATCCTCGCACCAGCCGTTGCCTCACAACTCTCCATGGCCATAAGAGCACCATTACAAAAGTCCTTTTCGAAAAGGTTCGTGGTGCTTGCCTGGCTACTTCTGCCAGAGACCAGACTGCCCGCGTCTTTGATCTCCGCATGATGCGTGATATTTGCCTCCTCAAGGGTCATGAGAAGGACATTTCTACCCTCACATGGCATCCCGTCCACCCCAACTTGCTCAGCACTGGTGGAATGGATGGTTCCCTGTTCCACTACCTTCTGGACTCACCAAACCCACCTGCTGGCCAACCTTTCACCGTTGCGCCATACGATAGTCCTGACCCAACCACAGTGTCGGCTCAGTCTATCTGGCCGATGCACAAGGTTCCTTTCGCTCACGACTATGCCATCTGGTCGCTCGACTGGCACCCTCTTGGACACATCCTGGCTTCTGGCTCCAACGACCGTATTACACGTTTCTGGAGCCGAGCCCGACCTGGTGATAATGATGTGTTCCAGGATCGCTACCACATCGGCGAGGCTGCCGCCGAAGCTCAAGGAACCTGGGATCGCCGCGGCAATCGGCGCCAGCGACAGGAAGAAGAACAGCAGGAGGTGGAAGACGAGATGGATGCTTTGGTCGATCAAGATGCAGGCAAGCCTGGCCTTCCTGGCCTGCCTGGCCTTCCTGGTATTCCTGGTCTTCCTCTCGGCGGTGGTGTTCCGGGTCTCGGATCCAGCGTCATGCCGCCTCCTATTCCCGGCGTCGGTGCCAACTCGGGTGCACCGCCACCGCCCCTTCCGTTCCCCTTGCCCGGGCTCAACGGTGCGCCGCCACCTCCTCTGCCCGGTCTTGACCCCAACAACCCTCCCGATCCCGCTCAGCTCATTG
>JABEYC010000297.1:0-22751 GCA_013266195.1 Fusarium zealandicum
GGTTGAGGGAGGCCATTGAGCAATGCATGACGAGGGAAGACGTTGGACTTACCATTCTTGAGAGACATGGTTGCTGTTGGGGAGAGGTGATGCGAGATCAAGATCTTGACTTGGGAAGAGCAAAAGACTAATGGAGAGGGTAAAAGTGTGGGGGAATTGATCGAGGGATTTAACTGAGAGAATGGTCATGAATTGTTTGCGGCCACTGCTCCCCAGAAATAGGAACCAACTCCCGTTGCATGTGATGCGAGCCTCGGCGATGAGTTCCAGGTTGACATCATGTGCGGCTGCGACGCTGCGTTCCCCACAATCCGGGTTGGGCGTAGTAGATAGGCGGGGCCAACCTTGTGCTGGATCTGGGGATAAAGGACAGCCATGGAGACTTCTTTTGTCCTTTACTGGGGGATACGGCAAGTAGAATGTTGCTTTACGTGAGTACAAGTCGCCTTTTCTATGGTAGAATGAGTGTCTTTCTATATACTTAGCAACACCATGTGCCGGCATCTGAGAATAGTTGTGGACTAGTCCGAGTTATCTGATCGTGCTTTGGCCTGTGAAGAGAGCCATGGTTGGTGTCACTGGCCAATGATAAAAGAAGCCGAGTCAGTTGTGGTCGATCCCGTCCACGTGCTCGTTCGGGAACGACTAGCCTGAAGCCATACAAACGTCAAGTCACCTGGGGTATCTCCTAGGTGCGTTGCACATGCCAGACACTAGACCCTCCATGCTCTTCATTGCATCCGAGATAATTGTACACCACCTAGGGCTGAGTGGATATGTAGCCGGTATTTTACACGTGTGATAGTTGCCCACTGTCTCCCACTGTCTATCCATTTCCCCAACTCCAGGCCGCGCCCATATGCTTTACCCAATACACGTAGTCTTACAGCTGCCATTCAGGTACGCCAAAGTCTCGGTGCTGCGGCCAGTTATCGGACCTAAACACAAAATGTTAGCAAGTCGTGACTATTTGCCCAGTCTGTAGGAACGTACCTGGTCAGGAACAGCACAGCCATTCGTCGTCTCCTCTCCATTATGTCCTCAGACGCCGTCAACCGCAGCCAGTCGCCGAGCCAGCCTCTCAGCTCGGTCTCGCTCTTGCCCAAGGTATCAATGCCACGCTCAGCACACGCGATCCGTAGCTCGTCGTACTGGAGGCCTATGGGTCCGCCATCCTCGACAATGTTCCTGTCGTCGCCCTCGAGGTACGCCATGCGGAACCGGCCCTTGGCCTGCCACATACCGGGGGGTGTGAATCCTAAGCGGTCCCAGATGCTGCCGCTCATGTGCAGGCTCTTGAGAACGTGTGAGCGCGCAACAGACTGGGTGACACGCGGGCTCAGCACGCCGTGGGGGTACTTTGCCTCCAATTCGTCGAATGCTGCCTTGCGACGCTGCTCCGCCTTCTCGAGGGCTGTGAAGATCTGTGTCGGTATCCTGCACGGGTAAGGAACCACGGCATCGACATAGGCGACAACCAGAACAGTGAATTCCCCAATGACGATGAGCATGAGCCCAAAGAATGGCAGCCGTATCATGTCGTGCCGCACCCGCCAGAGCAGGACCCAGTCGGCACGAGAAAAGGTCTTGGGCACATAGTAGGGTTTTAATATCGAAGGTCGATCGTCCGCGGGCGTGCGCTGGAGCTTCTCGCGAAGCAGTCGACGGCTCGCCAGGACATTCTTGAAGCCTTCCTTGTAGAATCGGAGATATCCCTTGCCCAGCTCAAAGTAGTATTTCGGTGCCGACTCGAAGTCTCTGCGGCGAGGAAGGGTGAGGGGCGGCGGCCTGGTGACGTCTGGAGGATTGATGAGAGGATTCAAGCTCTTGGGCCCGTCATTGTGGATGGAACGTGATAGTCGGGCGTGGGCGATGGACGTGGTGAAAAGGGGCCATTGGCGTAGGCATTGAGCCTGTCCGCGCTGGCTATAGGCGCACAGCCGCCATGTCGTTCGGGAGCTCATGGCCGTATGGTTGAATTCGCCGTGGGAGAGTTGCCGACGGAGAGGGAGCTTTGAAGCCAACTTAGCCAAGAGCTCAAAATGAAAAAAAAAAACGATGCGTCATTGGCTTGTTGGTTGACGCCGGCACGTTCGGAGCGGGTGCCGATCTTCAGGTACCTATCTAGGCGTGCAGCTCGCTTATCATGGAATCTTTTGCCTGTCTTTGATCGCCTTTTTCTGAGTGAGTTGAACCGTGACAATAAAAGCACTAACGAGAAGGACAAGTGAATTAAGAACCGTAGTGGACTGTTTTTCTTCATCCTCTACCAAAGACTTTTCGGTACATGGTAGAGGAAAACAGCACCAGTCGTATGGGGCCCCTGTTAGTCGATCAATCAGGGACTGAACTCAAGAAAATGCGAGAACTATTTGAGCGGAGAGATAACAGCGTCTGCATCTTTCAGACGGGATAGACATATCACAATTTGACACCTGCTCTCTGCATGGTTGTTATCTTCCAAGCTTCTCATTGACCTTTCTGCCTGTTATAACGTCCAACTATAGTAGTAACAAAGCGAACGTCTCGATAGCCCGCATGGAAGCCCGGTTCTTGATTGTATGGAGTCTTTGTAAGTCCAGTAATTTCATGTCATACGATATTCAAAGACCTCTATATAGTTCCTGGGCGTTTTACCATAAGCTGGGTTGTTTTCTTCCCTTGTGACTGACTCGGCGCATCATTGATGGCATCAATACCGCTAAAATGACATGGACATAATGTGGGAATATTGCGGTGGAGATGGCAAATTTATACATACTGGCGTTCATCAACCACAACAGAATCTTGCCAACCCCACAACGTTGACAACTTTCTACTCTAAAAACTACAAGTCAGACGGCAACTATTTCGAAGCTCTCCGGGAACGGCCGTTGACACCATAGGAGGAAAGATGGTATGTTATTGCTCGATTCGATCGCCATGTCCTCCGTCGCCAGGGTTCATCTCATCGCCGATATAGGTCCACGCTGATGCGTCCAACTTTGTCGAGGGCCTCACCAAGGAAGATGCCTACGAGCACATCCTCTTACAGGCGGAGGGTTTGTTCATCGGCCAACGTAACTGGGTATGTTGCATCCATCTTATGGGTTGGAACTACTTGACTCACTCTTGGTGCCATCGCCGCATTGCAGGTCTGGTGAGCAACACCTCCAACACGTCTTCTGCCAAGGGAGCAGACATTGATAGTTTACCAGTAATCTCGCAAATGCTGCCTCGCTGCTGTGGCATGCCTACAAGTCGCTGGGCTCACCGAGTCAAGATGTGAACTGGGCAGGTAGGTCACGAACCCTTGTCCATGGCCGTCGATACACAACTGGTATTGACAAAGCGCCCAGGATTTTACGTCCTCGACAAGACATCCCACGACCCGCAACTCATCCTAGGGCCGTTCCAGGGCAAAGTCGCCTGCCAGACAATCCACTTTGGCAAAGGCGTGTGCGGAGCAGCTGCCGAGTCCCAAGAGACGCAGCTGGTCGAGGATGTGGAGCAGTTCGCGGGACACATTGCTTGTGACGGGGACAGCAAGAGTGAGATTGTGGTGCCGATCGTGGTCGACCAAGACGATGGGCCCAACAAGGTGGTGGCGATCATTGATATTGACTGCGCCGTGCTCAACGGGTTCGATGAGGTGGACAAGGTGCACCTGGAGCAGCTTGCAGTTTTGCTTGCCAAGAGCTGTGACTGGTAGTTGGAGATGCATCAGTATTTCTGTCTTCACTCGAAATCATGTCTAGCTCAACGTGCGTTAGCAAGCGACAATGCCGTCATGTCTCTGGATGCGAATGAGCCTCGTGAAAACGATGTCGAATACCGTAATCCCCCACTATTGTAGAAACAGGCATGACATCCAGTCATTGTGTCTGGACCGACGCAATTAGAAACTAGTAGCTCAAGATTCATGCCGTGTACAATGGGGGTGTGTGACATTCGTCGGTCTGTATCCCATAGCAACAGGGCGCTAGGCGCTTGTTTTATCGACGGAAACATGAGGCTAAAACCTGATTTGGCTGGAGATGATGGTGGGTGAAAGAAAGGCTGTTTTTGGCGCTTCAGCGTGACATACATTCAGTGGGTCTAGTACTAAGAAGCAGCCCAGCAAGTCCGATCGTCAGGAACCATGGAACTTGGGGTTTGAGATCCATCCGTAGATCCATGTTGGGTAATAGTTGCTGGCCATAGGCACCGAATATAGCAATTAATGAATGGATTGCATTGCTTTATGCCGCTTGAAAGGTTCTCTACATCTGGTAGCAATTGCGCATGCAATGCACAACTCTACGCATCATTTTGGAGTTCTAAATAGGTAGACAGCGTTGGCTCTAACACCTAACTTTGCCAATGCATCTCCGACTCTTACGCTGGCAAGATTAGTAGCAGTATTTAAGAAGCGTATCGTGTGAACCAAGCTGCTCTGATCTGCCAAGACTTACCTATCATACAAATCCTACCACACAATCTTGACAGCTGGGTTCATCTACAAGCTCTATCCGACCATCATCACTCATCATGCGTCCTCTCTTCTTTCTATTCCCCCTCGGCTCTTACGCGGCCATCGTCTCCCTCCTGGACCTGGCCAGACACCTCTCGGAATGTACTAAAAATTGTGTGGGCACCGGCCTCAAGGAGAATGGTTGCCCTAAAGTCGACTGGAAATGCTACTGCCACAACCTTCACTCCATCAGTGAGACCGCCTCGGCATGCATCGACCGCAAAGGCTGCGAGGACCTAGGCGATCTTTCTGAAGTCGGGACCTTGATCTCAGAAGCCTGCCACCACCTTCTCACCGTCGAGATATAACAGGCCCAGCCAGGTACAGTCGAGCCCCCGGATTGGGCCTGTTACAATCTATAGTGCAGGGGTTCACGAGCGGGTCCGTTATCCCGGCTCCTGTGTCTTTGAGTTTGCATTGCAGCCCCCGCATGCTGGAGATGGATCCACGATCAGACCAGTCTGTGGGTTAGGTTGGGAAATGGTTGTCAAGCCATCAGTGAAAGGCTGGTGCAGAGCTGAGCGCCCGTGACCGCCAGGACAGACAATTACGGGCTCCGGTCAACACGGACCAGACAGCTGGACCCCATGGACCATGAACGCTCAAGATCCAAGGCCCGAAGACTTTGGAGACGCGGAGGGGGGTCCAGTCCAGGCCAGGGCATAGGTACTAGTATTATGTACGTTAAGAATCCGAGCGAGAGTGGGAACTGTCAACGTCAGCCCAAGGCTTGGCAGCCGTCGGTTGTAGAGTGCGAGCCCTTTGGATACGCAATTCATCTGTGGCTGTGAACTCGGCCTCGCCATAAACACGCGTGCTCTCCCCTTTCTTTGGGGGAACACAGCTGAACAGCATGGCGGTGCAACTACTGTTATTATGGCGTGTGAGGTTTGCTTGGATCCATCCAATAAACCCATCATCCATGGATCCAATACTTGGATAGGCACATACCTAGCTTTCTAATTCAACCTCGCTGTCTCGATCCCGATTCAAGGATGAAACCCCCCTGTGTTGGTTCCTGAAATGCCGAGCTCGGCTAGGTGAATCAATTCCTGGGCGATCCCCTGATTCAACGGCATGTCTTCCGATCCATGGAGTGACGCGCGCTCACGACATGCCCGGCCACTCTTGACGCTGATTGCCAAGGTCCCAGGCCCCTGGACGTGCCCAAACCTTAGAGCTCCCCTGTGAATCCCCCGGGCGTCCTGGGCGAATAGGCGGCCCCAGGAGGCTTGAGGCGGCTCCTTCCCCCCCGGCGTCGCCCCAAACAGCCCGATTCAGCCCCTGCAGCGGCGCACCAGCCTCCCCGTTTTCAGCCCAGCCTCCCGCCAGGGGCCCGCCGAGATCCACTGTGGCCCACTGAACTACCGCTTTCGGCCCCCAACCACACGCAAGCCAGGCCTATACAACGCTTCGACATCCTGCTTCATGGCGCCCAGTTGCAAAGAGAGAGAATGCTCTCTTTTGACAACCACCCCTCCTCCATCTCTCTCTATCAAGTTTTTGCGGGAGTCGACACTCCCTCGGCGGCTTTACTAACTAACCCTCATAGCAGCTTTTCTATCATCACCCGCGCGCCTCTCTCTTCTCTCATCTCATCTCGTCTTTCGTCTCTTCTCGTCATCGACTCTCCCAGACCCGAGCCTGGGTATTTCATCATCACACCTACTCTGCCAGAATCCTGGAACCTTAGTGTCCCACCCTTCACATTCTCCCCGCGGTACCATCACAACGCCTTTCTGATCCGTTTCAAACTCTACCTTTTCGACTATTCTTGTCTCGGTCTATTTTCTTTAGCTTTTCTCTCTGTTCTTGCGCCGGTTTCCTTCCATTCGTCTTCTTGCAATTGCGCTAGTCATTGCTCGCGGCCCCTGACACCAGCCAATTCTCGAGCTACGAAACCAAGCTATCCTCTAGTCAACAAGCAGCCACTGTCCATGTAAACAAACCGACGACTTCGATTTCTAGGGCCCTTCTTCTTCCTCCGCACCCTCACACTTTCCCTTCACCCCTTTCGCGGCGCACCCAGCTGCAATGACGGCCAAGGTCAAGAGTCCGATGAGTGCGGCGCACACGGCGGGTATCTTTGCCGACTTGACTGCCGATGGTCCAATTATTGGAACACTTGTTGCTATCGTTGATCGAGCCAAGAACTTGCCCAATCGCAAGACTATTGGCAAGCAAGACCCCTACTGCGCCGCCAGGCTGGGCAAGGAAGCCAAGAAGACCACAACAGATGTTCGGGGCGGACAAACACCCAAATGGTAAGTTGGATGAGTTTACGGAAGCTTAGTAAAAGAGTCAAGGTTGACTGACTGGCTTCTGCAGGGACCAAGAACTGCGATTCCCAGTCCATGACTGCCCCGATTATTATCAACTTAAAATCTCGGTCTTCACAGACGACAAGCGGACAGACCTAATTGGAGAATCATGGGTTGACCTGAGAGGTATCATTGTGTCCGGCGGTGGCCAGAAAGACATATGGCAGACCCTGACGTGCAAGGGCAAATACGCTGGCGAGATCAGGATGGAAATCACATTCTACGACTCTCGTCCCAAGCCCGAGAAGCCTGCAGCAAAGCCAAAGCAGCCTTCTCCCTCGGAAGTAGACCAAGGATCTGTCAAGCAAAGAGCGCCCGTCAAGAGGCGTCCTTTGCCCTCAGATCCTGTGACGGGCGAAGCTCCTGCTGCTACCCCCCCGGCAGCTTCTCCAACAACGACAACAACAACAGCTCCTCCGCCACCGCCGACGGCTGTGCCTTCGGGGCCCGATCACCGAACGCCCCCGAGACCACATGCGAAGCAGTCTTCGCTCTCGGGTGCCTTCATCCCGACGCAGTCTCCCCTGCAGGTTGTCGAATACAACACACCACCCTCGCACTCGTCTCGCAATCGTCCCCCAGATCACTATTCTCCGTCGCCCCACGCGCCCACGCAACAAGAATATGTGACGCCAACTCGCGAGGAAGCGCCTCGCCAAGCGCGCCGGTCGATGAACCCTTATGAGGAATCTCCGCGACAATATGATGATCGCGACTACAGTCCCCGATACACACATCAGCAGGAGCAAATGGATCCCCGCGGTCAATACTCTCCGAATCAGGATCCTTACGACCCGTCTCCGCCACCGCCGCCGATGGACGATCTCAGACAATTCTCTCCAATGGAGAATGAACGTCCACCACCGCCGCCTGCCCATCGTAGCAGACACAACAGCTCAAGCCAAGAACTTGTGCCGAGAAACAGCTATGATGTATCCCCAAGTAAGATGTCTCAGATGAGACAAGACGTTCTGAGACACGAGGCTCAGAGACAATCAATGTCAGCCTACCCAGGGCGCCCGACGTTCCGGGGTTACGATTCGGCCCCGGCTGCCAACCCCATCCCCATTGCAAACGGGATGAGCTATGACCCTTCGCCGAGACACAATTCCTATGACGCCAGCTATGATCCTCACTACCGGTCCATGCAACCCACCGTTGAGGATGCGCCTGAAACATCTAGCCCGCCTGTCAATACATACAGACACAGTGGATCACGCATGCAGTATCCCGACGAGCTGAGTTTCGACGAAAATCCAAGCCCAGCTCCTCTGGCTCTCAGGCGATCTCCAGCTGGCTCTCCCTATCGAGAGGATTACTCGCTATCACAGCCTGCACGCGGGTACCAGAACCCGGATGACTACCAAGTTGCCGTGTCCCCGTCCCATCGTCGGAGTTACTCCAGGAGCCCTGGCGAGCTTTCTTATCATTCCCACAGCAGCCAAAGCTTTCACTCAGGTCACGGAGCAGAAATGGACACTTCGCACACTCAGAACTCGTCCAACTACGCGCTCCCAGGTCTACCCGCATCTCTTGTCCCAGGGCTCGACGCAAGCCAGTCCCAAGAGTTGACTGACCTTATCTACGAGGATCGCAGACAGGAGTATCGGCAACATTCTCACAGCATGTCAGCGCCCCCTAGAGGTCGTCAGCGGAACGAATCGATGCAGGGGTACAGCCAACCCCCAGAGCAAAGCTACGCCATTCAGCCGTACAATCAGCGGGCCATCACCTATCCCAGTGCGCCCGAGCAGCAGATGGTCAAGCATCGGGGTGTCTCGCCTGACCCGCGAACCAGCCCAAACCCCCAGCACAGGATCAAGCGTAAATCAGTGAGCCCTGCACCTCCGCAGGAAGACTCCCGGAGAAAGTCAGACATCCCCTTCGGACCCGACTCATATGATGCCTTGAATCCCAGTCTTGTTTCCTCAAGTGGTGGGAAAAGCCCTACGCCAGACTACTTGGGTGGAGAGCCGCAGAAAATCATCACCTACGATGGACGTGAGATTGACCCCTCTGATCATCTCCCTATGGAAACATGGGCACCAGAACCGGAGCCAAAGCACCAAGAAGCGCCACCGGAGAAACGAGCCAGGCCACCTATGTCTGGAGCACAGCCTATGCCGCCCAGCTCTCGCAGGCCCCCCCGGTCTGGTCGACATTCCATGTCTGCTGTGAACCCATCTTACAACTTCTCTGACGAACCACGCGCGCCTGTAAGCGCGGGCCGCACTCGCCTTCAGAAGCGAAATAACGGGGCTTCTGCTGGCAACTCTCCAGCAGCGTCAAGCCCTCTGGCACCGATCTCAAAGGACAACTACCAGGAGAGACAGGGCAACTATGGGAACGCGTCACTCAGAGGCTTACCACGTGCAAACACCTGGGACTTTGAGGATGAAAACCGTGGGAGTGTGTACGGTGGACCGCCTATCCCAGCCAAGATTCCTCTTGCGCTCATGAGCGGTGGCAATGGCTCAGGCACCGAGCTGGCGTTGGTGCAAGAGATGCAGAGGATTGACATTGGGGCAGGCAGATCCCGGAGACGGGGAGGATATTGAGTAAACGAAAGTCATGAGATCTGGAGTGAATGTATACTATAGGAGGGGGCTTGATTTAGGCGTTGTAGCCAGGAAGACTCGAAAGGATCATGGAATGTAGGAGTTTTTCACGTCCCAGCAAAAAGCAATTGGACATTTAATTAGAAATTGATTACTAGACATTGAGATTTGAAACCATCTTTGTGACTCTTTCATGTGCTTCCTAATCACACCTCATATCGTCTATTACAACATGGTACGGATGTATCTGTATCGATTTCAACTTGGTACTGCCAACCTACCTTATTAGTACTAGTCTAGATATGGAGGTATACTAGAATAGTACTGTATCCAGAGTGCAAAAAGATACGTACCTCTTTGGAGGCTGGTCACATCAGAGCTAAGCCAGATACGGCTAAAGGCCCATCCATACCTACCTACCTGCCCCGCCGTGGACACCACCCTCAGCCATCTCCAGAGTCTATCTTATCGCAGAAAAAAAATATCACAGCAGAACATCGCAACTCAATTCCCACCAACACCGCAACAGCCCGTCATCGCGATAATCAAGTATGGCAGCTCAGGTGGGACCCCTCCCACAGCTCAAGCTGCCCTCGGGGCCGTCACCAGTCACCGCCGAGCAGCGCTACTGGAAGACTTTCAAGAATCAGCTTCTGATCCCGTCTCCGACATCGTATCCCGTCGTTCACATCTCGTCCAACACCGATTCCTTTGCGGTCACGACTGGCACACGTGTGCAGATCTACTCGAACCGGACGCGGAAGCTTCTCAAGACGATTACGCGCTTTGGCGATGTTGCGCGAAGTGGTGAAATCAGGAAGGACGGAAGAGTGCTGGTGGCTGGTGATGATACGGGAAAGATTCAGGTATTTGACGTCAACTCGAGGGCCATTCTCAAGACGTGGTTGCAGCACAAGCAGCCTGTTTGGACGACAAAGTTCTCCCCAATTGAATTGACTACTCTTTTGAGTGCGAGCGACGACAAGACCGTCCGGCTTTGGGATCTTACCAGCAATGATCCTACGACAACCTTTGTTGGCCACTCGGACTATGTTCGAAGCGCAAACTTCATGCCCGGCACCATGTCCAACATGATTGTGTCTGGAAGTTACGATTCGACGGTCAAGCTTTGGGATCCCAGGACAGGAAGCAACAGCGCTGTCATGACCTTTAAGCACGCGGCGCCTATCGAGGATGTGCTGTCCATGCCCTCCGGAACCACGGTCCTGGCTGCGGCTGGAGAATCCGTCAGCGTCCTTGACCTCGTCGCTGCTCGCCCTCTACATATGATCACCAACCATCAAAAGACCGTCACGTCTCTCAGTCTAGCATCCAATGGCCGACGACTTGTCAGCGGTGGTCTCGAAGGTCACGTCAAGGTATTCGAGACGTCAGGATGGAACGTGGTCTCGAGCACCAAGTACCAATCGCCCGTCCTATCTGTCAAGGTCATTCCCTCGAGTGATGATTCCGACTCGAGCGATCGCCATCTTGCCGTGGGCATGCAGTCTGGTGTGCTCAGCGTGCGCACTCGCCTCACGGGAGCCGAAGCCGGCAGAGAGGCCGAGCGCGAGAAGGAGATGGCCGCACTCGTGGCTGGAACCATTGATGCCCACGACGCCAAGAGGAAGAAGCGGAAGCGAAGAGTTGCTTCCAGCAAGCGGCTGGACATGGTTGGCGAGGGAGCCGACGTAGTCATCGCGAACGAATCTCGCACGCACAAGAAAAAGGAGCGCCCTTGGCAAAGCAATCTGCGACACGCTCGGTATGCGCGCGCCCTCGACCAGGTCCTCGACAAACACTCGACCGACCACTCTCCCCTCAACGTTCTTACTCTCCTCCTCGCTCTACGTCACCGAAGCGCCCTTCACGATGCCCTGGAGTCCCGAGACGAACATACAGTCCAGCCCATTCTGAAGTGGGTCTGCGGCCACATCTGCGACCCTAGATACGTCAGCGTATGCGTCGAGGTCGGCCTTTACCTCCTCGATCTCTACGCCGAATTTGTTGGCGGGTCAGCGGAACTTCACGAGGGTTTCAGGACCCTGCACCGTAGGGTCAAGGTCGAGGTGGAGAGGGCCCAGGTCGCATGCCAGACTGGAGGCATGCTCGAGAGCCTGATGGTCGGAACCCTCTGATGGAAAGGAACGATACGGACGGTCTGGGTTCATTTGCATTGCGCGTGGCGTTCCGGCGGATTAAAATGGGAGTCTTTGGAAAGTGGACTTGTATCAGGCTTGATGTACAGAGGAGATGGAGGTTAGATGGGGCTGCGATGTGTCAACTGGTTGATGTAGCAATCACATAGCAGCGTGCATTATTGCAGACCAAATGTCCTAATAATCCACGTCTTTCTACATGTTGGTTTCAGGTATTGTTCATGGCTGGCTAGGTTGGTATGTATGCCTAGGTATGGACTCGAGGCTGCATGTCAAGGCAAACGGTATCATGGTGCCTGTCATGGCTCGATTGGGTACAGCTTTTGCCCACAACCAGGTTGTACCTTGCAACCAGGCCTGTGATTTTGTCGAGTTTCCGCACTTTTTTCTTTCAAGTCGAGGTATGACGACTCCAGACAAAAACCATTGGAAGGGAAACAAAGTGTCCCGAGTCGGATAGTGGGCCTCGACGCGGGGGTGGTGATTTTGGTGAGCCCAGGTGTTGAAATGTTGGTCAGCGGCAAGTCACTGGTAGGCAGTGACTCGGAGTGCCCATATTATATGTGTGCCTACGCCACGTTTCCCATTGTTTCCGCCTCTTTTAATTCTGGGCTGTCGACGCAAATTTGCATACCTCAACCTTCCACCTACATATACCGCACGTGCACGAGGGAAATAAATCGTCAACAAGAAAGAGGCGACCAAAAACACACACACACGCGGGTTATGGGTTCAAGCAATGAGCCATCGGCGGAGACACTGCTGAAGTGGTACTCGGACCAACACCCCCTCACCGTTGACATTGTCGGGGACTTTGCGGGCCGCGAGCTCTTCGTGATACATGGAGAGTCTTTGATGAGGCATTGCCTCTATGAGGCACAGGTTGATTTCGACGGTATGTGCCCCTCCTGCCCCTCCTGCCCCTCCTACTACTAGCCGATATATTGACTTTTCCTTGTCTTTAGGTGGATTCCAGCTCTTGCACGCCATCCACGCTGTGGAGAAGTTCCTCAGCAAGCTGGTGGAGAGAGACTGCAATTTTGACATCATCTTCTTCCGAGATCTTGAGCATCTCTGCGTGCCCCGAGGCGTTTCCGGCGAGAACCAGATCTCCAAGTACCTCCTTGCTCGTCGAATTCTCATCGAGCATCTTTCAAGGTCCGACCTCGGCTTCCAGATCCTTGAGTTTGACTCGTTTGAGAGTGATGAGTGCCAGTCTTATCTGGCGAGCCATGCCATCCACTTTATGCTCTGCGACGATGGTGCGAGCGGTGAGCAGGACGAGGAAGTTCGCCTGCGACACCTGATCTGGCAGGTCATGAAGAGCGGTAAGAATGTTGCCGTGATCAACTCGGTCGCCTGGAAGAGCTCAAAAGTGAGTCTACCTATTGAGGATTTCTGGAACTCCATGCTGATGCAGCTAGATATTCATGCCTTTGCTGAGTGCATCAAATGGTGCCCTGCCTGAAATCTCTATTGAGAACTCAGCCCCTGAGGAGAAGAAGCTGTCAGCCTTGTCGGATGCAGTGCTCGAAGAGATTGATGCGCCTCACCTGGAGGACTCCGATCTATCAGCAAGGGAGCGCTTCACTGTAGCTTTCTGCCGCGTCTACTTTGACCAACACTCCACAACCGACGCAGATTCTGAGGCCAGCCTCGACCGCGTCGAGGCACTGCTCCTCCAAGTCGCCACCCTCAAGCTCTCTTCTCTCCAGGACCGAACTCGCGAGACCAACGGCGCCGATGTCGCTGGCGACGACGAGGAGTTTCTCCATCTTTTCTGCACAGCATCCCTGGCTTTGCTAGATGACGGGTTTGATGTGGATGGAGATGCGGAATGGGATCTCTTTGACCTTGTCGACGGACGTGTGTTCCTTGACATTCTCGGAAAGATCAGAGATACATCTAGCGGTGATTTCCCTGCGCCCATTTTTGAGCAAGGACAGCTCCTGTTCGCTGAATTCATCAAGGAAAATAAGTCCATCGAGGACAGGAAGCCTTTTACCAAACTCACCGCTGGGGAAAGCCAGAAAGTCACATCAAGCCCTGCGAAGGATCCGGCTGCTCTGCCGTTCAGCCATCCCGTACTGGATAAACATCTTGCGGATGTGAGAGTCAGCAAGGCACGAGAAGCTAGCAACCCAGCTGCAGCATTTGTGTTTGAGGACCTCAAGTATTGGAACGCTTACAAGCCCCCCAACCCCCCAAAGAAACGGGAAGAGATCCCTGCCTGGCTCATAAAGGTCAGGGCCAAGAAGACCCAAAGACGGATGAGAGACGTCATTGCGTACGCCGCGAGTCTTACCAGCTCCGTTGGCAAAGTTCTCGACCGAGAGACCATCGTTGTGAGCAAGGGTGGTTCCAAGCCCAAGACCAGCCGGACCGGAGCCAACGCCAATGCTAGCAAGGGGGAGCAAGGCAAGAAGGGAAAGGATGCGACTCAGAAAGGTGGTAGAGCGAATGCCCTACAAGCCGCCCAGAAATTGAATGAGGGCAAGGTACAGGATAAGCGCAATGCGGTCCTGCGCCATTGGGCTGAGAAATGCGCTGAGTTCGAGAGCTATGAGAATCTCGTTACACGCTACCTCAAGGCTCTCTACTTCCAGTATGCTCGGTCTCCAGGAAATCATGTATCGGTTCGGCCAGAAGTCTGGCTATACCTGTGCCAGGTCCTTGGGAAAATCTGGGCCGAGACGCGCCAGCAAGAAGATGAAGGCTCACTTAAAGGTAAGTTCCCAAGCTTCATTCTAGAATCAGCAAGAAACTAACCCCCCTAGGGCTGTACCTGGTTTCCATGACATGGAACTGGCTTCGCGACATTTCAACGTCTGAGAACTGTACCCCTGAAGTTGCGAATGCCGCGAAAGAGCTCATCGAGACTCTAGCTATGGCCCAGCTCAACATCACCGTCGGGGAGCCGCGACGAAAATTGCCTTTTGCTTTCCAGTCACGGATGATGAAAGATGCCCCAGCACTTATCGAGGACCATCGAATCCTGCAACTCGAACATGGCGGCCCCTACATGGATAGACGTTTCGATTCCAAGCCCGACGCCCGAGTACCCTTTGAGCCAGATGCCTGGCAACGAGACGTCCTCGATACCATCGATGCCAACGAAAGTCTTTTGGTTGTGGCTCCCACGTCAGCCGGAAAGACCTTTATCTCGTTCTACGCCATGAAGAAGGTCCTCGAGGAGAGCGATGACGGAGTCTTGGTGTACGTAGCGCCAACCAAGGCCCTTGTGAATCAGATCGCTGCCGAGGTTGAGGCTCGCTTCTCCAAGTCTTACAACAACCAACCGGGCAAATCAGTCTGGGCCATCAACTCGGGAGATTATCGTATCAACAATCCTTCCCGATGCCAGATCTTGGTCACGGTGCCTCACATGCTGCAAGCCATGCTGCTGGCCCCTAACAACGCCAGTAGCCCTAGCTCATGGTCGCGCCGAGTTAAGAGGATCATCTTTGATGAAGTTCACTGCATTGGTCAGGCTGACGACGGTGTCATTTGGGAGCAGCTGCTGTTGCTCGCGCCGTGCCCCATAATCGCTTTGTCGGCAACGGTTGGAAACCCCAATGACCTCAAGGACTGGCTCGCCATCTCAGAGGCACGAAAGGGGAACGAGATGAAGATGATCGTGCATAACGTCCGATACTCCGATCTTCGTAAGTTCACTTATGAACCGCCCAAGGAGTTTGTCTTCAAGGAGCTCAAGCAGTCACCACGGCTCCCGGTGCCTGGATTGGACGAGGGCGACACGATCAGCCCCAACTTCAAGTTTATACATCCGGTCGTGGCACTCAAGGACAGGTAAGTTTTACTGGATCGAGGAATGTAACATATGCTGATATGCTGTAGAAACCGCGCCGTGTTGGACGATGTTACTCTCGAGGCTCGCGACTGTCTCACACTCTGGAACCATATGGACAAGACATTCCCTGAGAAACTTCTCAAGGCAAAGAATGATTTGACTCCCCTCAAAGCATTGCCAGCAGTCATCGAAAAGTCCCATGTCATCGAGTGGGAGAAGAATCTGAAAACCGCACTTCAAGCCGCAATGGAGGTCCCTGAGTCTCCCTTTGATGCCCTTCAAGAGAGTCTTGACGCCGCAGCGCAAGCTGCGATTGCCGGCAAAGACCGAGCTCCTACAACCACTGCTGGAGAAGACCATGTCGACCAGCTGTTTTCTCTGACCTGCGAGCTTCATGCACAAGACGCGCTGCCGGCTATTGCCTTCAACTATGACCGCTCCGAATGTGAGAGAGCCACAGAGTCTATCTTCTCCAAGTTGCAGGAGGCGGAGAGAGCTTTCAAGGAGACCGACTCAGCCTGGCAGCAGAAGCTCAAGGATTTTGCCCAGTGGCAAAAGGTAAAGGCAAACGCCAAGGAGGCACAGGATAATAAGAAGGCTGGCGGAGACCAGAACATGTCCAAACTCGAGACGGCTCGCGCTGAAGCCAGTGCTGAAGTCAGCCCCTGGGAAAGCTTCAACCCCGATGCTCCCCTAGAGCAGTTCAGCTTCGCGGGCACAAAGGCGATGCAGCAAGCGGAATTCGACGATATGACGCGCTGGTTGAACGTGGACAAGGTCAACCCGTGGTTGGTTGATGCTCTTCGCCGTGGTGTGGGCGTTCATCACGCAGGTATGAATCGACAGTATCGCCAGATGTAAGTTTTAGCCACACCAGGGCTCCTCGACTGCATTTTCCTCGCTAGGCAACTGCAAGTTCTGTCAAAAGGAGAGAAAGCTAACAAGATGTAGTGTCGAGATGCTGTTCCGGAATGGCTACCTGAGACTGGTCGTCGCCACTGGAACGCTTGCCCTTGGTATCAACATGCCTTGTAAGACCGTTATTTTCAGCGGCGACTCGGTTTATCTGTCACCTCAAAACTATCGCCAAGCTGCTGGTCGTGCTGGAAGACGAGGCTTTGACCTGCTCGGAAACATTGTCTTCAACGGCATCCCCAAGAACCGAGTTCACGAGATCATGTCCTCTAGGCTGCCTGCCCTCAAGGGACAGTTCCCGGTTTCCACCACGCTCATTCTCCGTCTGTTTGTTCTTCTGAGCGGAACTAAAAACAGCAAGTTTGCAGTTGATGCAGTACAGGCTCTTTTGTCGCAGACTCGACTGTATCTGGGAGGACCAGAAGCCGAGGTGTCAGTGAAGCATCACTTGCGCTTCTCTATCGAGTACCTGAGACGACAAGGTCTTTTGTCGGCGGACGGCAAGCCCACTAACTTTGCCGGACTCGTTGGCCACTTGTACTTCACGGAGAACGCTGTCTTCGGGTTCCACTCACTGCTTCGTGGCGGGTACTTCCACAACTTGTGCAAGGACTTTGACACTGACCGGGAGAGAGTGCTTCGTGAGATGATGCTGGTGCTCAGCCATCTGTTCAACCGGGTTCCCCTTCAGCGGAAACACAAACTTCGCGAGATTGCAAAGACATCTACATCCGAGATCTTCCTCCAGCAGTTGCCGCCAACTGCAGAGAAGCTGCTCGTACAGCACAACCGGGAGACACTCTCGATCTTCAAGGACTATGCCCACTCATACGTCAACCAACACTTGGTTGACAAACCGGACCAGACACTCCCACTCACCAAGATCTCTGTTGGATCCGGCAGCGACGAAGGATCTGCGGGAGAGCATTCAGCTGCTATTCGATCTCCTTTCGCTCGTCTTTCCGGATTTGACGACGAGTTCAAGTCTATCAAAGAGCTCTGCTCGAGTGTGAGAGATGGAATCTTCTTGGAGGAGTCTGCCATCCCGTACATGCCGATCGGGCCGGACGACACGGCGGGTGAGCTCAACGCCTACATCTACGACTTTTACAAGCATGGTAGCCTGGAGGTGCTAATAAACGACAACGGCATCGATCGGGGCGATGTGTGGTTCCACCTCAAGGACTTTTCGGACACGCTCAAGACCATTGTCACCAGCCTCAAGGCAATCATCAGCTCGGGTGGCGACTTTGACATGGATATGAATGATGACATGAGTGATGCGGACGATGGCGAGGACGGCGAGCCTGATGCAGCTGAGATGCAGGTGGAACCGGTCAAGGAGGTCAAGGAGACCAAGGCTCCGACAAAGAAGAAGGCCAAGGTTCTTGATAGCTGGGATGACGACAGCGACGAGTCTGAATCTGAGAGCGAGGACGAGTCGGCCGACGAAGCGGCAGCTGCAAGCTCAAGCTTTGAAAAGGCAGGCGACTTGATGAAGGTCCTCAAGGCATTCACCTCGCTCGAGGAAGAGTTCAGGGGCAAGTTCTTTGACATTGGTGCCTAGACGGATGCTAGTTTATTATTTCAGAGACTGTGCATCAGTAGAAGTCATAGCAAGCCCAACGAGAATGCATACAGACCCAATCGAGCATTGTGGTGTAAGTTGTGATGATGGATGATGTGAAGTTAAGACCCCCAACATTGACAAGGCTGGGATGACGTCGTGAATGCTCGAAACGGTACACACCATCAACAATCTACACGTACCGATACATCGAAGCCTTCTTCCATCGACCTTCTAGATTAATTCGGCCGTTGGTGGTAGTGACATCCCAACACCCTCAACTCTCCGCCTCACTTTGACTCAGCCAACCGTCCACTAACAGAACCCCCAATCACCGATTCACCAAACCCAATCTCCTAGAGATGGCTACCTTTCAACATCTCACTCTCGACGACACGAGGTCTATCTCCATCCAATACGACCTTGACCGTTCACCTCCCTTTATCTCGCTTTGCCCAGTCCCTCGGAGCCGAGAAAGGAGGGGCCGCCCCCCGAACGATGATGCATTGTGTGCCTTACCCCTGAGGACGGCTTTGTCTTTCTAGAAGGAAGAATGGCATCGCCGAAGGGGAGACCATTGCGGCGGAGAAATAAAAGCGTAGACCTTCTGGAAGGTCCGTTGTCTAGTGGGGTGATGTATACAGGTTGATTAACTACCCCGCTATGGCAGGGGCCATGACTCTTGATTTGATGGCCTGGGTCTCGATAGATTCTGCACGTAATGGGTTGCGTGTAGACTGCTATTAATGTGCAAGAATCTTCTCGAGGCCAGATGTTTTACATAACGCACACTACGAGAGAGTGACATCGTAGGAGCTGATTCTTTAGCATCATAAGATGCTTAAGCCAGTCAATATATAAAACAAAAAGTATGCAGGCGCAACGATCAAGTCACACGAAATGAATTGTATCCTTTTCATTCCCGTTAAAGCAATGCCTAAACTAAAAAAAAATAACGATTGTGAGCCTGCCAAGATTCCTCCCATACTCATCCAATATGTACTATATGTGCTCAGCAACCATGAGTGGTATCTCCTCCATGTCCAGAAAACTATCAGGGAAAATGAGATCCGTGATGCTCAAGACAGTAATTTGCCATACAAGTAAACAGCCATGCAATGCAGCCCCTGTGCGGGGAAAAAAGATAAACAAAATAACGAAAGACAACCTCTCTAAAAACATTTTCCAAGTATATACAGGCAGGTGCCAAGATGATCGGGATCTGGGTTTGCACCCCAAGAGGGATATCTTTCGTCCTGTGCCGTCGCTGATGGTACAATTGTCGAGAAGGTCCTCAATCAGCTGAGACTGATTCAGCTGCCTAATCCAGAGATACCTATTCTCGACTCATCAATGCGCATCTCTTTGACAGCGACCAAATTGGCGGCTCGTCGTGCGCTGGGGGGGTATGTTGCTCTATTTTGCCGAGTCCATTGTCTTGTTGGGTGTCTCGCATCACCCGAACTACGGGACTCTCCGTATTCTTCTTAATGGTGTATCCGAATCAGTTGCCTAAAACGCCGTGTCATGATGATTAGATTGTAATGAAAGTCCTCAACCCCGCCACCAATCTAGCGTGGGTTGGGAGCTAGGGGTCGTTTCGTCTGTCATTGCCCATGCGACGAAGCCATCTGCAGATGGTGAGGCATGGGTCGTGGGAGGACCTGGTCATGCATAATGTGAGGCATCTGCGGCGCGCCCATCGCGGCAGGCCTTGGGGTGTGGTAGCCCGGCGCACTGGTGCCACTTGAGAAGCTCGAGTTAGCCCTTAGGTCGGGGTACGGGAATAGATCCCTCTGAAGACCCTCGAGGATGTGCATATCCGTCCGCAGCGAGCTCGTGGCCGTTGCCGATTGCCGCAAAAACTGGATAGTCTTGTGGAAGAGCGTTCGTAGTAGCTCTTCATCGACACACATATGAAGAACTGGGTCCTTGAATGCGGCCGACAAAACCAGCAGGTTGCCCCATTGTCTGTGCAATTGTCAGTCTTAGCATCTTGGAGTTCACGAATCGATAGTTACTTACGCATGCGCTGTACCGAATATGTTCGTAATGATCGGCCGCTCATGGCCTAGCCCGTGGAAGGCTCGAGTGCTCTCAATGAGCGCCTTGATGCCCTTCTTGGCCAGCTCCACGACTTGAGGATCAATATCGTTGTGAGTCCTGGCCTTGGGGTGGATCACGGGCGCGGTGACGTCCTGTCGAAACTCGGAGCTAACGCTGGGGAAGTTGGGGCTGGATGCATGGTTCTTGATCGAGTGCGAGAACTGCAGGATCTGTCGAATGAATGGGCGATACGTAATCACCTGGGCACCCCAGTACTTGGCTCGCAACCTCACAGCCAGTATGTCATCGGCCGGAGGGTCGTCTTCCCGGAAGGCAAAGCTGGGGGCTACCCAGTGCATTCCGGATACGGCATCAGAGACAACGCCAACGTTCCTAAATTTGTCCTTGCCGACTTTGGTCGGATCCTCGGGTGCGTAGAACATTCGGTGGATGCTGTTGAGATGTGTTCTCAGATACAGCTGACCAGGATAGCTGTCCAGTATGCGTTGGTTGAAGCCCTCGAGAAGACTCATGTTGGGATGTGGCATATCGTCCTCGTATGAGAGGAGTCCTGACGGCGGAAGCTGCATCTCAGCAATAAGATCACTATTAATCCGTGTTAGACGCCATTCAGCTCTTGATAGTCTTGTTATCGTTCCTACCTCTCAAGCTGCAAGCAAGTCCAGAACGTCAAAGCGAGCTGGTTGTACTTGGTTTCCTGAACGAATTCGGCATTTCGCTTGATTCTTCTCATCTTGTCCAAGCTCCTAACGATATGGTTAGTTTCACATGTCCAAGCTGGTTTCAAGTCAACGATGCTTACGGCCTCATGATCACCTGCAGCTTGTGGCTGGCCTTGTGGATGAAAGCAAAGCTCTCCATCGGTCTTCCGAGTTGTCCGTGATACAGCCCAGCAAAGATGTTGGCATATACGTTCTTCATGTTGTTGTAGGCGCCCGTGTGGTTGCCAAGAATGTCCGTGGCGTAGGCAAAGTATTCCAAGCCAGGAATCACCTCGTAGTTCTTCTTGAGACTGTATCCCGAACGGTAGCCGCCTACACCATGAATAGAAGAGCGACGGCTGTGAGCGTTTCTCTCGTGCTCCTTTGGCGACGGCAGCCCTGACGAGTGAGAATGAGACGAGAATCCGGGAGGAGAGCCCTGGTTAGGAGAAGGCGGAGCTGCGCCATTGCGGATAGCTGGGCTGCCATGAGGAACAGGTTCCGACGAGTGCACAACATCCGGCACGTTTTCCCGGTGCATACAGATCTTGCCCAAGGCCAGGACTGTCAGAACTAAGGCACTGTGAATGGACCGATTGGGACGGCCGGCACGTGGAGCCGCGGGTGTGGGTGGCTCGGATCCATCCGGCCCTGGCGATCGCTTCCTCTTTGAGCCTGCAGTCTCGGGCGTCTGAGAGCCTCCTCCAACGGCGAAAGCAGGCTTCGACGTCTGCGGCTTCGCTGATCGCGGCTGTGACGCCGGAAGGTTATCCAGAAAATGTCTTACCCAGTAATCCAGGACTTTTGGCTGAATGATAGGGTGCATGTTCAAGATGTTCTCCTTGAAACTCTCCACCAATTGCCATACTTTTGCCTCTGAAAAGTCGGGGTTTCCATCAAACGCCAGAACACCGCCCTTGTATTCGACCTGATCAGGAGGGCTAAGACCACCGAGTTGACCCCAGTCAGCGGCTGGCGAAGGCGAAGCCATGTCCGACGAATCATCAGCCATATCCAGGTTTCCATGGTCGATCGGCTCTCGGACGTGTCGCGAGGGGTGAGAGTCCTCGCCCCGACCATAAACAATCAGGACGCCCCTGCTCTGCTCCTGACTGATGGGGTATTCACTGATGTACCTGATCCCTTCCCGCTCAAGTAGATGCTTGGTCAGTTCACGGATCGAAGGCCACTCCAGAAGCAATCCTGCAAGAGTAGTGTGGTTGATCGGAATGGCAGGTTCTCCAGGAGGCACTGGCGGGCCGGGCTCCACTTCCATCTCATCCTCAGCCATCATCCTCAGGGGCATAGACTCGTTGGAGGGGTGATCGCGATGCGCTTCGTTCGAATAGTAGGCGTCCGTAGCCCCGTTGGCAGCGTACGGCGATGCCGGAGCGCGCTTGTAGTCATCCTCCAGCATTTGCTCCCTCTTCATCTCCAGGGCCGAGGCATGCTTGGGCAAGACAGATTCCATCTTGACCAGCCTCTGGTCAAATCGTCCCATCTGGCCCATGATGGTGCTGAGGGAACTTTGAACTGCTGTGAGCCCGTCTAGAATGTCGGCCTGGGCCTTATCCGTGCTGCTCGCGCGGTGTTAGCCAAACCGTGATAATGTTACTTGTGCGATCTCGACCTACGCTTTCGGCACTGGATCTCTATATTTGCATTCCACGCCCTTCTCCTTGCATGTTTTGCAAGGCTTTGTTTCATCGCACTTTGCCTTGAGCTGCCTACAGCTGTCGCATGCCTGCCTCTAGTCAGCACTCACACGAACTCGCTACTGGTACAAACCAACCCATACCTGAGATGCTCGCGTGTTCTTCTTCTTGGCGGGCACAGACGATGAGTAGACACTGTAGAACGGCTCGTGGCCGGAGGGATAGCCTCCATGTTGCTCATACGATGATTGATGAGACACCGGAGTGGGCGGAGGATAGCTGGGAGCACGGTAGCCACCCGGGGTCGGGGGCATCGAGGGCGCGCTCTCGTAATTCATGTGTCGTGGTTGATTGTCTTGGTAGGCGCCGTGAGGAGGGGGGGGAGGGGGATGAGAGGTCGGCGCGAGATGCGGTGTCGACGGCATGCCGTCGGGCGCATGGCCCGTCGAGTTGGGTCTGCGTTGGTCTTCGGCAGGGTCCCGTTTTATGGGAGGGTCTCGAGGAC